>JAMXBD010004811.1:0-41336 GCA_024138025.1 Combretum micranthum
GTAAGTATAAATATAACATCACAAGATAGTACAAACATTAATAGGAAACTAGTTAGATTCCTTAGTCCATTTAGATGTAAAAATAAATTATAAATAAATAAAAAATTATATTTTAATAAGTTGTTTTGCTTAATAAAGTTTAATAGATTGATTATAAGACATATTATAGAATTTATCATTTTAAATGACCTAATTACTATTTAGTAAATTTGACTAGTTAATTATATTCAACTTGATTAGATAAAATTAATATAGATTTATTAACTAATATTAGCTTAATAAATTCTTCAGACACCACAATTTATACTTAGCTATTTATTGATGAATACCTATATTGATCATGTTAACTTAAAATTAGCTTCGATTAATATGTTAGGTTAAACCTTAAATGATAAGGAGTACGTAATTTCTAAAATATGATAGACACGAATAATAAGAGGAGTATGTTGTTTCAATGTAAATTCGCTAGAAAACTAAGTGGTTAATCATGTTTGATATAAGTTGATAGTTGAATCAAATGCTTATATGAGTTAATCTTGAAGCAGATATTGTTAGGAGTCTGCCTTCGCTTTTATCTTCTGGTCTATCTCTGATTGTTCGGAGCACAGACTTTGCACCAGGTACGCATGACTTGTGTGTTTGCCTGCTAGGATAGGCATCCTAAATCAATTAATACTTAAAGATGGCCAATGATTGCTTGTTGCTGTGCTTGGTCGTTTAAAACCCGGTCCGAGAGGGCGACAAACCTTGCTAGGCGATGCCAGCATGGTAGTTAGGCGCTTAGGCCACCCCATCATTGACCATTGGACAAATGATGGTTATTAGTGCTCGGCGGGTAGCTGATGGGGGAAGATGGTATCGGGTAACGTTTATTAATATTGGAAAGAAGTGTATTAAGCAGTTAATATATGGGCTCTGTTACTCTGCTTAATTATAATGGACTAATCTGGATAGAGATGTGTAACGCTGTGTCCCTAGATTGAAGCATTTACTAGATAATCCTATAGGGGATATAGGTATTCGGGCTGCCTATATCACCCCCTGAGCAGTTGCTGCTACTCAGGATCCCAGGTTCCCAGCATGTTACCGGAGTGTGAGTGCTCCACTGTTGTTTGTCACACTTTAATTTAAAGATATGAACCATTGGTTGTTGCATTGCATATAGAATAGGCGTGTGTGCCCATCTCGTGTGTGCTTGTGTTGCTGTCGTACTGGGCTTCGGCTCATTCCTTCTTTTTCAGGTGAAGATCTGGATGCTTGTGATTATCGGGTATGGGACGATTCTAAAGGAGCTTGTAACAAGTTGAGTGCCTAGGAGTTTTAAACTGTTTATGCTATTGGTAAAAGTTATTAATCATCTTTTCAAACTTATGATTCGATAAGGGCATATCTATGAGCCCATGGTTGTATCTTGAGATACCAAACACTATGTACTTTGAGATATTTGATGGTACGATACTTATTTATAAACGTTTGTCTACTCACAAGAATAGCCTATTTGAAAATTGTTTTGAGAAATTTACTTTATTATATGTAATGATCTACTCAAGAAAGTAGCCTATTCGAAAATCATGTTAAAGAAATGTATTTCTTTTCCGCTGCAACTCTAGTTATTTTCAAAATCCAATTCCACGATTTCAGAATCTAAAATCTGTTTAGCAACGATCACGATAAACTGTAGATTAGGTCAGCCTTAACGTATAATACGTAAGTGTTATACGTGGCGGCTGGCACGCCTTGAACCAAATTCTGGGCGTGACAGTTAAAATGGTATCAGAGCAAATGTTTATCCCGATCGTTTGCTAAAACATAATATGGTAGAATGCGTATTAGAATTGGTGAGTTGAGTGCGGGGGAAAACTTGGGTTTTTGCTTTGAAGGTTGTGCTTGTTCTGTTTTGCCTGACTAAATTGAAAACCTAGTAAAATTGATTAATCACACTAAATTAATCAAATTGGCCTAAATTTACTTTTCCGTTGATATTTGAAAAATGGATTAAACCGGAATATTGTATGATTCTGCATGTTATGTGTTTTATAATATTTTTGTCCTATGATATATCAATCTTTATAATCTATTATGCCATGTGATATATTGTTCCTTGTGATTTATTTTGTCATTTGATATATTTTGCTAAGTTATATGTATTTTCCTCGCAATGCATTTTGTTTTGTTATATAATTTAAACCGTGAGTGTTATGTTTCGTTATGTAATTGATAATGAACATGGTATGTTTTATATGGACATTAGTCTGCATAGAAACAGATAGGATAGAATGGCGAATCTACAACCTTCGTTTGTCGAGTCATCGTGTCTTGACAATCGAATGTCATGTTGCAATATGTCACCTAAATGTCGGGTCATGCCGAGTCATTGGTCATCAATGTCAAGTTTGAGTCGTGTCGAGTTTGAGTCATGTTAAGTCTGAGTCAAGTCAAGTTGAGTTGTCAAGTCAAGTGAGTTGAAGGTTCAGAATAGCCACTCTAGTTCCTACTGTTTTATATGCGTAAGACTATATGAAATATTGACATTGCTAAGTTCTAAAAATAATAGACTTATAAAACAAGTAATAAAGAAGTGAAGGATAAGTAAATGATGTAAAGTTTTATCACCATAAAATATAGTCATAGGCTGAACAAGTTTGATATAGAGTAGCGCAGCAGAAGCGTAGTGGTATAGATTAATAGATTATATAGGTAACAATACTTGAAACCCATTTAGTAATGACGTGAGTTTCGAGGACGAAACTCATATTAAGGGGGGGAGAATGAAATACCCCGAATTTTACCAACCTAAATTAGAAATGTGATAATTAAATACTATGAAAATATAGGTAATTTTGGATCTTATTTTAAATTTAACTTATTAATTGAATTTAGATAGTTTAGTCAATTGATTTTCATAAACTATAGAATATAATTAGATAATTTAATTTGTAAATGCACTTAATTGAAATTAGGAATTCCAATACCACAAATACCCACTTCAACTTATCAAATTACTTCAAATTCCTTTTTCCAACATACCAAGTTATTAAATTCCTTTTAATTATCGACTTGAAACCGATTTCTCAAGTTGAATTATCTAAATTCTTAATTCACTATAATTAAACCCTAATCTAAATTTAGATTAGACTCGAGTCAATAACTCACTAATCATATACCTAAGGTTATAAATATCAAGTGTAGTATGACCCGATTAATTTTTAGGGTCTATTAGATAGTAAACGATAGTTTAAAGATGAATTGCTAGGGTTGAAAAATACGCGATAGAAATAGAAACTGATCAATATCTACCAAACTAGAACTTGAATAAAGATTCTGAATACGTGATCATAAAATTTAGAATTTTCTGACCCTTTTGAGCACAATACTCTAATTCGACCTATTTGGACTAGAAAACCCCAATCGCGTAAGTGAAAATTTTGATAATTTAACATAATTAGGAATAATAAATGAATTTAATTGAAAACAAAGGCTCTAATGTCATAAATACCTAATTTAACCCATTAAGCAACATCGATTACCTATTTCAACAAATTCGAATTAATTAATCATTTTCAATTATCAAATGAACTTCATTAATCAAGTTTAACCATCTAAAACCCTAAATACCCAATTTAGACATTTTAGCCTAAATTCCAACTCCTTAAATCCTAGAAGTTTAAATCTAAATATTTGTTTTCAAATACCAATTCCTAAGCCCCTAAAACCCTAAATTCAAGTAAGCTATTAATTTTCCTTTAATTAGATTTCCTAAAATTAATTTATAATGCCGATTAGTTAATTCTCTTTCTTACTTCTTAAAAACCATTTCTAATTCCCTAAAGCCCATAACCTAAAGGCCTAATTCTTCTTCTAAAACCCTAAGCCCAATTATTCAAAGATCAAGCCCATAAACCTAAGACCAAAAGCCCATGCATCAAAGCCCATTAGACCATGTTCTTATCATGCACCCTCACACATGATATGAAATCTCAATGTCTAGAAAAAAAATCTAACCTTATGAAAAGACCAAAATAACTTTAGCTACTTCAAGAAGGTTTCTTCATCTATGAAATGACCAAATTGCCCCTTAAATATCTACAATGTGAACACAAGAAAATATCAAGTGTGAAAAGACCAAATTGACCTTAACCAAGTCCAGAAGATTCCTAACCCTAGGAAAAGACTAAAATACCCCTTAAATATCTACACAAGAAAATATCTTCTAGAGTTAGAAGACCAAAATACCCTCAATTAATCAAGCAAAATGACCAAAAAGCCCCTAAACCTAATTGAAATTACAAGACCTAAAACAATATAAATATACCTATTAGAAAACCCTAGTTTCTTCTTCCATCTATGCAACCCACAACTCCCCAAAAATCCTCTCAAAACATCTCCCAAAACCCACAAAAATTCTACAAGAATTCTACAACAATTCCTCTTTAAATCTAGCATCCAATAGGCAATGAAATTCATGATTTCTCTACCATCCAATCTCTCAATTTCTTCCCCAAATCCAATCTTTATTTCCACCAATTCCTAGATGATTTTGAAGGCTAAAAGAAAGGTTGAAGCTAGGGGAATTAGCTTGAAGAAGCTACATCAACTTAAGAAGTAGGATAGTGAAGCTTTAGCTAATTATTTCACAATTCAAGTAAGTAATGTTAGTTTGATTATTGAATTTGTATGATTGTTGTATTTTCTTGTTGAAATTATTGTTAGATGGTGATATCAACATAGATTTAATAATAATAAGGTTTTGGTAAATATAGATATATGTTTTCTTATAAACCGAATACCATAAATATATGTATAAATGTTGTTTCGATAAAATTATCATATATATAAATATATAAGTATGATGTGTCTAATGTATGGTATATAATTGATCTAATATGTTAATTATATGTGTATATTTAATTTAGTTTTTAATAAGTTATAATGTTGGAAAATGAATCAAATGGACATGTAAGCTTAATATTGTATAAAAAAGGCATGTCATCAAGTTAAATTACTGAAATTATGATCAATGTATGCATATAAGCATGTGAACATGGTATATCATCTTATGGAATTTGGGTTTGATAAGTTAAACATGTTGATGAACTAATTTATGATAATATAAGTTGCTGGAATTAATTATTGCATATGTCTTTGTGAAATTTAATTAAAATATCAAATGAAATTATTTTTGAATGAAATTTATAAAAATGATATTTTAACATTTCTATATGAGACCAAATAAAGTCAAACTAGAAAAATTTCTCTACTTTATTCATGTAGCAAAAGAGGCAAAAAGGTAAAACATGATGAAAATACATACAATGCCTCCATGATGCATCTGTTGTTTCTTAAATTCTATTAACCTCAACAAATTTAAATATCATATAAAATAAATGTGACCTAAGCCATGGAAATACCTTCCTAAAGGAGAACAAAATATAGACATTTAGCATCATATCTTTCAATTCAATAAGCTCAAATATGTAAATGTAAATTATCTTCCAAAGTAAATACTCATTTTAGATTTTTGTGATAATCTGAAAAACTGCAAAAAGAAGCTCATCATATGAAAAAGAATAATGTATTTTTCAATATTACATGATTTTCTTTGCTAGGAATCTCAAAAAATTGTTGTTGAAACCTTATGAAACCAATTCCTTAATGTTATTTGAACTTGTTAATGACCATATTATCAAATCTAGCAACTAGAACACATAGACACATTTTATATGAATATTGAGACGTTTTAAAGCAGCCTTTACGTAAAATTTATTTACTTAATTTAAAGCACCATTATTTCTTTTTCTACTTCGTACATGCATGTTATCCACATACCGTGCCATCAGTCTTCAAATGATCCCATCCCCAAATTATTTATGCATTTGAAAGAGTACAATCATATAATGTTAAAAAACAGCCAAGAATTACCAAAAAAATAGCCTACCAAATCATAGTTAAAAAAAGCCAGCAAGAACAACATCCTCAACAACTAGATTAGTAACAACCAATATTCTAACTAATTGTAGTAGGTGTACATTTTATCCAATATCTAGTAGTCCATCAATAAAATAGAAATGACAAATTACCTGTTCAGGCTGTTCCTCACATGAGGTTCTTTCCTCTCGAAGCTTTGCTTTTGTTTTTTCTAAGGCAGCTCTTAACTCTTCCATATGAGTTCGTCCTCGAGCTGATTTCCCAATCGATGATGGTCCATACCCTCTTCCAAGATGATATTCTGATACTGAACTCGCATTCTTAAACTTATCAACAATCTCCTCTAGAGTCAATAGATTATCCAAAGATTGAGATTCCTCATATATCTTCACTATCTTGTCCTAAATTACAAACAACAAAGATATACATTATGTATAACACCTTACTTTAAAATATCGGGTTTGCTTAAAGAACTTAATGGCATTAGATGTACTTACATAATCCACTGCAGCTTGTTGAGATACTTACAATGGTAGGCGATTTTAATTAATCTACACATTTGGATATGTATGAAAAATGTTAAAGCATTGATAAATTGTAGAAGCATAAAAAAAACATTGATAAAAACTCAGTTCCTCATTTCTTCTACTCTTAAATGATCTAGAGCTAGCCCTATGTAGATAATTCACATTGCTGCATGCATTTCTCCCAATCATTGACCTTGTCTTCTATAAATAAAAATAAAAAACAAAAAACTAGCAAACATATGATAATAAAAACCTATTTTCAAAGTATTATGTGGAGTGAGAACAAAGGGGCTATTGTTGTTTCTGGAGTAATAGAGTGGCACTAACATTCTAATTCTAAATTTTGCTTTATTGCTATTAGTTTTGATGTTAAAGCGATTCACTTCTTGGCCAAAGCTATAGAAGAAATCTTTGCTAGAGTTAAAAAGAGGAATTGATGCCATGCTTGATTTGTGGGAACAATGAAAAAGACATCTTTTTGAATCCATGGGTCTGAAGACAATTAAAATGGCGAAATCACTTTAATTGTTAAAGAATAAGCAATGCTCAAATTGTTGTATCACTCGCCAATCAGCTCCAAATTTCATGTCATCTAGGTAAAATATTTGATTAGCTTGTGATGCCAACACATATGGATCTTTTTCATATCATGTCTTGATGAAACATCAAACATGCACATAATGAAACATTGCCATTAATGACATAAAAGCAATGTCAACCACCATCAAGGCATTTGTTTTATGGAAAGCACACAAATTTTCAATAATGAAAGATTCATTAGCCATAAATAATAGTAGCAAATTCACTTGCGACTCCTACAATCGAAGAGAAAAATATTTAGAAGTAGAGTACAAAGAATAATTATCAACAAAAAATAATGAATTGCAAAACAACGAAATCCAGATGGAAGAGAATTAAATAAAAAACAAAGTTTTGGTAATCCCTCCAATCCATTCCTTCATTAAAAATCTTCATCATGTTGATGTGTATCATAATTTCATTTTCATATGGTTATATAACTTTATTGAACAAGGTATAATTTTAATCTTAACAAATCTTTTTTACATTTATATCAATACCTTTATTTTGAAGTATAATTGAAAATTAAAAATAAAAGGATTTTTCTTTTCAAGGAAAATTAAAGTCAACAATACCAAACATATGGCATAGGTGAGCTCATATTCTATAGTTATAAGACTTGGGAGGAACATGATTGTCACACGAGGGATAACATCAAGGTGAACTGAAAGTCGAGTAGAATATCCATTACTCTCTATTATCTAATTTATAAAAATACAAACAGAAAGCACCAAATTCTATAAGCCAAGGCAATTGAAGTTCTATATACTCAACACATAGCTTGGACCTGAAATTTTTCCAGTTCATCAAACTATGTACCTAACCAATCAAGTTTCATAGTAAAAAATCTCAACAAACTACTTAATTACACTTGAAACAAAGCGTTGATATATCACATAATTATCAATGTATCATATACCTTATCATACTTCTTCACATTTTTTCTAAGAGAAATTGTATTCATTGCAACATATTCAATCAACACCCTTCCCTATTGTAGTATGAGTTGTTGTTAATCACCCTTAAAACATTGTTATTGTTTTCGTTGATACTTCTGCTTCCTAGAAGAAACATAAAAATGGAGTAGATGTCTAACTCTTGAACTAAAACAACCAGCTACATTTGTGAGTGACAAAATCAAATTACAAGACAAACAGCATGATGACTATTAAATAACTGAGAAATCCGTATCATCTCTACACATTCATCCCAACCTTTACATCTGCTAACTTTTTAATAAAGATTGCTGGTGGCTTTCATTATTTTCTTATAGGAATGAATCCTGTCCAATTTCATTATATTATCCCGACTTGTTATAGACGTTTATCCTACACCTAAAAAAGAATAAATAGACATGCGTAGTTAGATAATGTATTGTAACTTGAATATAATCTAAGCATAAAGATATTCACAATAAGCTTATTCTAATTTATGGCATTTTTGAAATATATTATTTTTTCATCATGTAGTTGAGTATTTAATATTTACTTTCAAAATATTTTTTTCCTACTAGTTCCTATTATTTATTTTTTGGCTATTCCTAAATCTTAGTTTTCTAATAAGAAGAAAAGAAAAATTACTAAGGAAGCATTCCGAGTCCAATGACAATAAAAGTTTACGTGTCTGCACAAGTTCAACTCAATCTTGGCTAACATTAACTCACACTTGAGTAAACTCCCAAATTGACCTATAACTTCACATGTTTGAAACAGAATCAAAGTCCATGTAAGATTTTTGCTGTTAATTGAAAACATATATCTATATATATGCATATACATATTTTAATAACACAAAGAGCCCATCTTCTTCCCTAAATCCCTCTCTCTTTCTAACCACTCTCTCACCATATGCCTAGCTTGGCGTCACCATCATCGATTTCTACGGTGTCATGCACTTCACCCTCAATCACTTGTGGCATCTAAACTCAAAATCCCAACCAAAATTGAGTCACAGAGTCTAATCACAGAGTTGACTCGCACTCTAAACACTAAGGCATAAACTTAAATTAACACCATAACACAGCTCGCAAGCCAAACTAAGTCACAACAACATCGACTTAGCTTGCTAATCCAATTCATGGTGTTATCCACCAACACCTAACACGAACTCACCCCACCATGTGCATTGAAACACAACAATCTAGCACGCTAAACCCATTTCCACTACCTGTTATGAACCCGACCCACTCCATCACAACCAAGTCCACCAACAACCTTCACAAACTTTGCACCCAGCCAAATAAAACCTTGCACCCAGCCTTTCCACCACCATTACCTATAGCTAATGAAACCCACAAACACCAAAATGAAATGAAATAAAAAAAAAAAAAAAAATCATACCTTTACATTTGTTGGCTTGTCGGGAGATAAGGAAGCACCCCCGAACCCTACAAGGTATGAGACTTAGTCTTGGCAATGCTATCCTTGGTTTTAGCCAATAAGGTAAAGGCAAAGCTGACGGAGGCAAGACCACCTTCATCGAACATTATTGTAGCTTTAGGGTTCTAGTAATAGAGTCGGTAAGGTGTTCTAATTGAGGTTTTGGTTTTGGACGAAGGACTAGGGTTTAGATTTGGGAGGCCACGATTCTAATTGGAGAAGGGGAGACAGAGTAGGGGAGGTGTTTTAGGGGGGTCACTATTGCCGTTGTTGTTGTTCTTATTATTATTATTATTGTGATGATGATGATGGTGATGATCATCATCATCATCACCATCATCATCATCAAAACTTAGTAATAACATCTAATTAAAATTTAATATCAAATTTTTATGTTGTCAACTAACATTTTTTAATTAACTTTCTCTTCTCAATTCAACTAGTAAAGTTTTAGTTTATTACTTTATTAATTAAAACTTTACTACTTTACTAATTTGCCTTTGATTTGGGGTATTTCACATTTTTTAATTTTCATAAAGTTTATTCATTAAAAGCAAAAATATGAACTAAATCATATATACTTACAAAAAATAAGTTATTATTGTCATGAAAGAAATTTATGAAAACCAAATTTCTCATCTTCTCTTGAAGTATATGAATTAAAGTTTTGTGATTTGATACTTCTTTTTGCTATAAAAATATTAAAATTTATATCTTAGATTTTGAAATAATGTAATAAAAAAGGAAAAAAAAAAAGGTTGGTATAGATTATTTTACTTGATTTATCAATTTAGCAAATATGATTGGTCACATTTACAACTAAGAAAAAGTTATTGATCAAATTAGAATTTCACGTAATCTAAAAAATCTTTATAAATGTTACAAATTATATATTTTAGTTAATGTTTAATAGACGTGACTAAACAATAATGAAAAGGCAACATTTGCACAATATGCAGACGTCGCCCTACGTCAAAATTCTTGTAGTGCGACCATCATTCACTCTAAGCATTTTTTCACATGTGGGAGCAGTAGGTAGGAGAGTAGAATTTAAATGAGCAGAGATGCAGGTTTTTCTTGGGCTTCTTTTAGTATGTGGATTGTTTAGATCAGCCTTTTCGGGTCAGGTGATTGACTACCAAGCATTGGATTAAGTTCGACCACTTAAAGTAATTTTAGGGTCTAGAAAATTCCCACCTATCAGCAATCTTTATTGAAAAAAATTTGTTTTTCTTCTTTTTTTATTTTTTTCATTTTTTTTATAAAGAGGAAATAGTTTAAAATTGCCCCAAAAATTAAAAAGATGATTGTTTTATAGAAAAATTTTCATCATTTTTTTAAAGAAATCATTTACAAAAAGATGGGAGTTTTGTGAATTACTCAAGAAAAACTCGATTTTTTTAAGACAAAATTCTTTTGTAAGAAAAACTTTCAAAAGGTGATATGATTAATGTGAGTGCCAAAAGTTAGACTTCTGTTGACAAGGGGTGGGTAAATCCCATTACAAGGGTGGGCTGGACTCTTTGATAACTGATATTGATTAGAAACTGTTATTGTTCTATGATTTTTATTTGATGAAACAGATAAGCTCTATTGTAACTTATAAAGAGGCTAGATTCTAAGATTGTAATAGATTTTATTGGAAAGGTTTTATCGATTTTTTTTTGTTTTTTTTTTAGATGAGTAGCATTTGTTGGATTTGTCTTTCTAGCATTGGATTAGGGTTTCTTTTTGTGCTTGTGGTTAGCATTACATTGATTCCATATCATCGCAGCCATCCTCTTAGTGAGTTGATCCAACATCCCACTAAATGGGTGCTCATAAATTGCACCTACCCAATCATTGACAATCTGTTTGATCTGTTGATCTAGGTCATCACAACCGTAGATCTGTCGGGTCTAGATTTAGAAAAATGATAGGCCATCTGTCGGGCCTAGACTGATAGACCGTCTGTCGGGTCTAGATTTTAGAATATTGCTAGGTCATCTGTCGGACCTATGGGCTTTAATTTGGTCATTTGCTGGACCTATGGGCTTTGGTTTGGTCATTTGGTCTTGGTCACCATCTAGAATAGATGGATTTCTAAATTTGATCTTGCTCATCATGGGTTTTTGAATTTTGTCTTGATTACCCTCTTGGATGGATGGGTTTCTGAATTCTGTCTTGATCACCATCTCGAAAAGATGGATTTCTGAATTCTGTATTGGGTCACCATCTCGAAAGGATGGATTTTGTATTTGGTCACCATCTCAAAAGGATGGATTTTGTATTTGGTCACCATCTCTAAAGGATGGATTTTGTATTGGGTCACCATCTCAAAAGGATGGATTTTGTATTTGGTCACCATCTCTAAAGGATGGATTTTGAATTTGGTCACCATCTCTAAAGGATGGATTTTGTATTTGGTCACCATCTCAAAAGGATGGATTTTGTATTTGGTCACCATCTCAAAAGGATGGATTTTGAATTTGGTCACCATCTCTAAAGGATGGATTTTGTATTGGGTCACCATCTCTAAAGGATGGATTTTGTATTTGGTCACCATCTCTAAAGGATGGATTTTGAATTTGGTCACCATCTCTAAAGGATGGATTTTGTATTTGGTCACCATCTCAAAAGGATGGATTTTGTATTTGGTCACCATCTCAAAAGGATGGATTTTGAATTTGGTCACCATCTCTAAAGGATGGATTTTGTATTGGGTCACCATCTCTAAAGGATGGATTTTGAATTTGGTCACCATCTCTAAAGGATGGATTTTGAATTTGGTCACCATCTCTAAAGGATGGATTTTGTATTTGGTCACCATCTCTAAAGGATGGATTTTGAATTTGGTCACCATCTCAAAAGGATGGATTTTGAATTTGGTCACCATCTCTAAAGGATGGATTTTGTATTGGGTTACCATCTCTAAAGGATGGATTTTGAATTTGGTCACCATCTCTAAAGGATGGATTTTGTATTTGGTCACCATCTCAAAAGGATGGATTTTGAATTTTGGTCAGTACTAGACTATCTGTCGAGTCTAGACTGAGGGGTACTTATGATTTTTCAATCCACTTGGGGACTTGGTTTTTTTCTGATCCACTTGGGGACTTGGTTTTTTCTGATCCACTTGGGGAACTGGTTTCTCTGATCCACTTAGGGACTTGGTTTTTCTTTTTTGGAAAACTCGAATAGGCTTCAGACTTTTTCTTTTTTGGGAGACTTGGATGGGCTTCAAGCATTTTTTTTTTTTTTTGAAAACTTGGATGGGCTTCAAGTTTTTCTTTTTTTGGAAAACTTGGTTTGAAAACTTAGATGGGCTTCAAGTTTTTCTTTTTTTGGAAAACTTGGTTTGAAAACTTGGATGGGCTTCAAGTTTTTCTTTCTTCTTGGAAGACTCGGATGGACTTCAAGCTTTTCTTAAAAACTTTGGAAACTTGGTTCAAACGTACCCTATGAACTGGCGTTTGGTTTTAACATTAGTGCGCTTCTCGAGCTGACACTCGACTTGTTAAGGCGCTCCTTGAGCTGGCCTAAAACTTACAACTTGACAAGGCAGCACAACACTTCCTTGAGTTGGCGATTCTCAATTTGAAGAATAGGATGAAGCTCCTTTGAGCATACGATCCTAAAGATTGAAAAAAAAAAAAAAAGGACAACGCTCCCTTGAGCAGACTATCTTGATGCTGAAGAAATAGGATGATGCTCCTTTGGGCATACAATCCTAAAGATTGAAAGGTAGGATGACGCTCCTTTGAGCGGGTGACCCTAATACTTAAACAGACAGGATGACGCTTTTTTGAGCAATCGATCCTAAAACTTAAACAAATAGGATGACGCTCCTTTGAGCAGGTGATCCTAAGACTTAAACACAAACTTGAAAATCAAGTTTTGAAAACCGAGCCTGAAATTTTTTTTTTTTTTGGCTAATTTTTTAATGTGGGAAATTCTTCCCCTTTTTTCATTGAAAATTTTTAAGAAAACCTTTGAGAAATTTTTTCTTTTAAAAACCAAAACCTTATGCTCCTTTTTTTTTTTTTTTTTTGCAAAGTTTTTTTTTTATTTTAAAAATTTAAACCAAAGGCAATTTTTTTACTTTTAATGAAGAAAATTTATTTTCTCTTTTCTTTTTTGACTTTTTTTTTAATTACTTTTCAGATATTTGGAAAAAACTTTTTTTATTTTTATTTTTTTGGAAGAAATTCCTTCTTTTCTTGGACCTTTTAAAGGTAAAAAGTTTCCTTTTTTTTCTTTTTGAATTCCAACTTTTTTTTAATGTTACCAACAGGTAAAAATAATCATAAATAGAGTTTACCCCATTGATCACTCTTTTTTTTTTTCAGCCTAAGGCTTCACTATTAACCACCTAAGGTCTTTTATTGAAAAATTTTAATCATTGGGGGCAAAGTTTTTCTTTTAGGACATTAATTTGAAAATTGGGGCATTATTTCCAACTTTGGGGCAATTAATTCCTAACCCTGAGGCAGACTTCTTTCAAATTGGGGCAAATGATTTCATGCCCCTGGGATGATTCTTACACCAAGGTTGGTTATCTTATTTTAAGTTACCTAATCAAAGAGGACTTCCTTACACTCTCTTAGGCTTATTTTCACACATTTGACTCGGATTCCAAAAATTATGGTCCGGCTTGCAAGTGACACACTTTGGTCAATCTATTAGGTCTTTTTTGGACTATAATGTGGGCTTTTGGTTATTGGCTTTAATCAAAAAAGATATTTCATAAAGGCTTTTTTCTGAAAAATTTTTCAACACAACCCGGGTTTACAAGTCAAGAACCCTTAAGGAAAACTTGATGATGCACTTGTCCCTAGTTTCAAGGGTATTAATAGATCAACTCTTTTGATCCAAAGAGTCTCCAAAGGGTGGAATTTGTGGATGGGACTTGATGAATTTTGAATTTTAATGATCTTGAGCTATGTATTTTCAAATCATTGATTTTTATCAACTTGTTTGCCTAATATCTTTTTCTTGTTCTCTTTTTTTTTTTCTTCTCTTCTTTTTTTTTTCTTTCTTTTTTTTTTCTCTTCTTTTTTTTTTTTCATTGCCCTTTTGGGAGACGAATTCAAGGTGATTTGTTCTTTTATAGCTCAAAGTGTATGTGCTGTGTATGGTTTGAAATGAAGACTCTTTTTCCTTTCATAGGAAATGATTTATTTGTGTCAATTGACTACTCTTGAATTGATGCGACTAGGTCAAGTGCATAAGTTATTCCTTTTCTCCTTGATAATGACCCTGACCTCCAAATTGCCCCATTTGGGGTACCCTAATGTAGGGTGGTTCTTGACAGGGCTTAATTTTAAAAAATTCTTCCTTAATAGGCTCAAATGGGTTAACAAAGGATAATGTGTTTAGGACTTTGAAATGAATGCCTAATGTCACTTTGACCTATGTATCAAATTCAAACTAGACCTCCTTTAAGGAATGAGTCCATTTTATCTCTCACAATTCACTCCACTCTTAGTGTGTAGGGTAGTGTTTGGGATTAAGTTTGCCTCTTTTCATTCTAGGCCACTATTTAATAAGAATTTTTGGGTTTTCAATCATCCATTTTTTATTGCCTCAGGATATATAACTAAATGCCCCTTTTATCTTGGGTTTATCTCTTGGAGATTAAACTTAACAAATGTCCCTAATTGGCAATGAATCAAGTCTTTGGTTGCCCCTAGTTTTGATTTCATTTGCCTTTAGCTTAAAATGAATGATCATTGAGGTAACAATTTTGAAACATTCTTTTTCTGTTGGCAATTTTCCTTCTTTTCTAAATTTTTTTTTTATTTTTTGAAAATAACCTTTATTCTCTTTCTCATTTGTTGGAAAACAATTTTCATTTTTTTTCTTAAAAAAAATTGTTGGAGAACAAGTTTGAAAAACTTTTATTCTCTTTTTTTTTTTTTAGACAACAACTTTTTGTTCTCACTTTTTAAAAAAATCTTCAAAAAAAAAAGTTGTTAATGGATATTTACAAAAAAGAATGTTTGAAAATGATTATTTATCCTAAAGTGGAAAAAGGATATTTACAAAAATAATTCATTTTTTTCTTTTTTCTTTAAGGCAAAAATTATTTTACAAGAATAGTGGAACAAAAAAGACCCCCCTTTTTCTTTTAGAAGGAAATTCAAATGGGGGTTGATTTTTACAGGGATGATTATCCTGAAGACAAGGGAGAGGAATACATATGACAAAGGTAATTTTGATTGGAGAGGACCTATAACTATAGGTGGACAAAATTTACTCTATGAGTATTTACAAGTCTACTGTACACATTTTTTATTTTTTTTTTTTTTCTTAAAAAAATGCAAAGATGCAAGATGCAAGCATAGATGCAATTGGGGATAATGACCTTGAAAATTTGATGAAAAAATTTTGCTGGAGTTGATGAAAATTTTTTTTTTTTGAAAACCTTTTTTTTTTAAAAGCAAAAAAAAATAACTCCATTTTTTAAAAAAAATTTTGGTCACTATCCATATAAATGGAGATAAGGACCCTGAAAGTTTTGGTGAAAAAGTTTTGTTGGAATTGATGAAAAATCATTTTTTTTGAAAATCTTCTTTTTTTTTTTGAAAAATAACAAAATTAATTAAGACTCCATTTGAGAAAAAAAAAATTAGTCACTATCCATGCCAATGGGGATAATGACAAAAAAAAACTTTACTTGAAGTGGTATTAATTTTTTTTTTAAAAAATAAAGGTTTAAAAACCATCTCAATCTAAAATTTTATTTACTAAAAAAAATGTTTGATTTTTGAAAACTTCCTTTTTTAGGAAAGAAACAACTCCACATTTTTTAAAAAAATTTGGTGGACTTTTTTGAAATTTTTTTATTTTTGAAAAAAACATTTTTTGGAAGAAAATACAACTCCATTTTTTTAAAAATTTTGGTCAATCCCATGTAATGAATGCATGATTTGGTAGGTTCTATAGGTTCCCCGATTTAGTGGTACTAAACCGGAGTGGGAGGACATTTCTTGATCTAGAGGGTGGAAAGCCACAGCCCCCGGACCTTACTTCGTCCTCCTCGCTTAGGCTCTTAAGACGGCCCTGGTACGACCGTATCTAGCACACAATCATGCTAATGCAAATGCAAATGCAAATACTTAAATAAATAAACAAACAAGCTTTTTGCCTTCTTTTTTTTTTTTGTATACCTGCAAGGTTAGTATATATTTACAGAACAATTATTCAATATAATATACAAAGAATCATATATTCACAAAAATTGAGCAAGGATAAATTTAAAATTTAAAATTCCTAAGTGGCTAGCCCTCTCTTTTTTAAAAAAAATTTAGGCGTCCCCAGTGGAGTCGCCAAGCTGTCGAGCCTGGATTTTTCCACTATCTGGTTCATTTCTCCTAACCCGATTCACATTAAACCCGAACCCATTTAACATGAATCCTCGACTAGGGGTTAAAAGAAATTTTAATTTTTGAAAATTTTTAGAGTCGCCACCCGATATAAATCGGGAAAAAATAAAAGCTAGGATCAATGGGTCGGTTGATCCTAACTTAGCTACTAGTCTGCGAAAATTTGATTTAAAAACAAACTTTTAAAACCAGATATCATGGATTCGGGGGCTAACCTATTAAAACCAAATGGTTACCACTTTTGGAATTTTAAATTTATAATTTATCCTTTTCATGCTCAAAAATTCAAATAAAATATTACATAACAACATTTACAAGTCACATTTTTTGTTTTTTTTTTATGTTTTTATATTTTTTTTCTAAAAAATTTCACAAAAATAACCAAAGTGATAAACAAAAAATATTTTTTCATTTTTTATTGTCGCCCGCAGTGCCTACGTACTCGCTAATCGAGATCAGACAAAACGTAGTTCTTTTAAAAAGAACTTATTTGTTGATCAATTTTAATTTTTGAACTCTTTTCACTTTAAGTTCATTAAATTTTAAATTTTTGTGAAAACCATTTTTGATGATCCTATGATCTAATCAATTGTTTTCATTTTATGAAAATATTTTTCTAAGTTTGAAAATCATTTTTTTTTTAATTTTGGTTTTGGAAAATCCAATTTTGTCATTTTTATTTATTTTATTTATTATTATTATTATTTATTATTTTTTTAAATCATCACATAAATTCACAACATATTCAAATATTTTACAATATATTAAAATTATTTTTCATGCATTAAATATGCATTTCTAAAAGCAATTTATGTATAAATACATATTAAAAATATTCAAAAATATAAAAAAAAAATAAATTTATGTGAAAAATAATTATTTTGATTTTTTGGATTTTTCTGAATTTTTCTGAATTTTTCTGAATTTTTTACTATTTTTTGCTATTTTCCGAAATTAATTATATAATAAAATATAATAAAATAATGCGGATTGACCTGGACCGTTGGATGAGTAGACGCGATCTGGATCGTCTGATCTGAAGACCGATCCTAACCGTCTGATCTCGTTGACTCGATCTGGGGCGTTAATCACCTTGATCAAATCTGGGCCGTCTGATCTGCTTGATTGAATCTGGACCGTTGATCTGCTTGATCAAATCTGGGCCGTCTGATCTGCTTGATTGAATCTGAACCGTCTGATTTGGATGATTGAATCTAAGCTGCTGATCTGCTTGATCAAATCTGGACCGTCTGATCTGGATGATTGAATCTGGGCCGCCTGATCTGGGCTGACCGTTGACCGTTGACCAAAGCGGGTTGGACTTCGGATTTTCGGGTCGGATCTGACTAGTCGGGCGAAGAAGAAGAAGTCGCGACCTTTCGAGGAGGATTCCGGTGGCTGGGAGTTTGTCGGCCCGACGCCTGTGGTGGAGCCGAAGCTGGTGGCGGTGGTGGATCGCGCCCAGATCCACCAGAAGTGGCGGTTCGTGGTGGTGGTCGCCGGTGGCTCAAACGGAAAAATAAAAAAAAAAAAATTTGCAGAGATGATTTTGATCAATTTGATCGAATCCAAGCACACTAAAACAATCAAAACTTGTTTCTAACACTAATAAAACACTCAATTTGATCCAAATTTGATCAAATCACTTCGAATTTGAAAAATTCGAATCCTAAACTCTAAATTCAAAAATCTCAAATTGAACTCATTGTATGTGTGTTTCTTGAAATTGACTTGTGCCTTTTGATCTTAGTACCCCCTATTTATAGGTTGCAAGCTCAATTTTACGTTTCGTATTGTTTTAGAAATGAATCGATTTTTGCCTCTTTGTTTGCACGAATTTAATTCAATGATTCGTGTTTAATTTGTTTCAAACTGATGAATTGATGATTGATCTTTCATATTCTTCATCAAATCATTCAATGTGGGTAGATGAATCATCCAATTTTATCAATTCTTGTAACTCCTCATTTATGTGCAATTGAATGCTTTATAAATTGCAATTTTTTTCCAATTTTTTTAGCACGAATTTTGTGACTTTTGGGTTGTTTTTACACATGAATTGTGCATTGATCTTTCATATTCCATGTCTACTTTGCAATTGCATCATCAATTTCAACAATTAATGATGTTTTGTCAGTTAGAAATTGATGCAAAGTAAGGCAAAAAGTCACTTTAAGAAGGCAAAAATATGAGATGATAAAAAGACAAAAATTTGCCTTTGCTAGGGTTTGAACTTGAGTCCTTGAGCTTGAATGTGTATTTGGGTCAATGTATTTAACCAACAGGCCATTTGGCCTGTGCCTTGATCACTTAGCCAACTCATTACTTAATTAAGGCTTTTGGAGAAATGAGTTTAATTAAACAAAAATGAAGATTTTGTTTAATTAACTTTATGAATTTAAGCCTTAATTAATTGGCAAAAATTGGGTGTCTATAACGGGAATGAGTGAGGTACATCAAACCTCCCACCAAACTTCTAAAATACTTCTCATCTACCTTTTCCACTCCATATTCCAAGAGCAACTTATCACTTGCAGTAAGAGAAGTGTTGATAGCCTTGCAATTCACCATACCAAACTTTTTTAACAAATCTATAGCATACCTCTTTTGACTAAGAGATATTTCACCTGCACCTTGAATGATTTCTAAACCCAAGAAATAATTTAGTGGCACTAAATCAGTCATATAAAAAACACTCATCATAGATTCCTTAAAAACTTTCATCAATCCATGAAAATTACCAGTATAAATTATGTCATCTACGTACAAGCATACAACTAGAAAATCATTACCACAGCTCTTTACATACAAAGTAGGTTCACTAGCACTTCTGAAAAAGTTATCCTTGATAAAATAAGAGTCAACTTTACTGTACCAGGCTCGAGGTGCTTGTTTAAGCCCATAAAGAGCCTTATGCAATTTATATACTTTATGTTCAAACCCTTTCACTTCAAATCCTTCCGGTTGTTCAACATAGACATCATCAACTAAATCACCATGAAGAAATGCTGATTTTACATCTAGATGGAAAATGGACCAATTCTTTTGAGCAACAACAACTAAAAGTAATCTTACGGTATCCAAATGTGCTACCGGAGCAAAGGTTTCAAAGAAATCAGTACCTGGAACTTGTGCATAGCCTTTCACAACTAGCCGAGCTTTGTTCTTCAAAGAACCATTTGGATTAAACTTTGACTTAAAAATCCATTTAAGTCCAATTGCCTCTTTTCCACTAGGCACATTAACCAACATCCAAGTCCGGTTTTTTTCAATGGCTACCAATTCTTCTCTCATAGCCTTGACCCACTCTTCTTTAGTTGTTGCATCCTCAAAACAAGTAGATTCCATGGCAAGATAAGCAAAGTCACATGAATCATAAATATCTGACAAACTTCTCACTTTCCTTAGAGGCGAGTTTGAATCAGGCTCTATTGTGCGGTGAACAGGTTCTTCGGGGTAGCTTGCAATAGAATCTGAGTTGATGCACTCCTGGTCAAACCTTATGATTTCTTGGATGGTATGCTCGGCATCTACTTCCGTCCAATCCCAAGCATCTTCTTCATTAAAAACGACATCCTGACTAGTGATCAACTATTCAGTGATGGGATTGAAGAGCCGATAGCCTTTTGACTCCTTACTATAGCCGATAAAAATACACTTGACACTTTTCGCATCGAGCTTCCTTCTTAATTCTGCTGGAACATGTGCATGAGAAATAGAGCCGAAAATTTTCAAGTGACTTACATTTGGTTTCTTGCCAAACCATGTTTCATAGGGAGTTCTTCCTTTAACTGCTCGTGTTGGAGATCGGTTCATAACATAGACAGCAGTAGCTACAGCTTCTGCCCAGAATTTTGAAGGGAGATGCTTGTCATTCAACATGCTTTTAGCTGCCTCTAAGATCGTTCTATTTTTTCATTCTGCTACACCATTCTGTTGTGGTGTATAGCTCGTTGTTAATTGCGTTTGAATTCCATTATGGCTGCAAAACAACTCAAATTCTTTGGATGTGAATTTGCCACCATGATTAGTATGTAGTGTTATGATTGAACCTCTAGATTGCTTCTCCACTTCAGCTTTAAATTTCTTGAAAAAATCAAGAGCCTTTGCTTTCTCTTTCAAAAAGTAAATCCACATCATTCTTGAGAAATCATCAACAAAGAGTAAAAAATACTTACTTCCACTCAATGATGGCATTTACATTGGACCGCAAATATCCGCATGGACAAGCATTAGAGGTTTAGCTGCCCTCCAAGCCTTGTCCATTGGAAATTTGTCATGATGATGTTTCCCAAAAATACAAGGTTCACATTTATAGGAGCTCATTATTTGTATAGTTGGAAGACCAGTCACTATCTACTCATTATGCAACTCTTGTAATCCATTAAAATTCAGATGAGCAAACCTTCTATGCCAAAGTACTGAATCATCACTAGAAGCAACAAAAGCATTGAAGTCAACTTGTGAGAATAAAATAGGAAACATCTTGTTTTTAGAAATTTTCAATCAATGCACCAACTCTTTGTTCCTTTTATCATAAATCAAACATTCTTCATTGTCAAAAACAGCATAACAGCCTTTCTTCAATAGTTGCCCTAAGCTTAGAAGATTATTAACTAAGCTAGGAATATACATAACATCATGAATGAATTTCCTACCAGATTTGCATTCCACAGCAACTGTGCCTACACCACATGCCTGCACCTGATTGTTGTTTCCCAACATTACTCTTGATTTTTTTAACTCATCTAGCTCAACAAAATAATTTTTGTTTCCTGTCATGTGATTACTGCAACCACTATCTAGATACCAAACTTCAAAAGGCACAACAACATTAGTAGTCGAATAAGCAACAAACAAATTGTTGGAACAATCATCTTCCTTTTCATGGAAATTAGCATGGTCATTCGCTTTACAATTCTTTGCGATATGACCATATCCTTTACAATTATAACATTGGATTTCATTTTTATCATGACTATGATTTTCTTATGCCAGCAATTTTTCTCATCATGATTATTTTTTCAACAATGAGAACATGCTGGTTGGAAATTGAGATTACCATAATTTTTTCATGCCCATATGATCTTCAACGTCCTCTTCCATATTGTCTATGCCCACCTCCATGTTTTCCGTTGAATCCACCTCTTTTTGAATTTTCAAACTTCTTCGCTTCAACTTTTGTTTGAAAGGCTTGCTCCATTGATGCTACTGTTGATCTATTCAAGCGTGCTTCATGTGATTCAAGAGAACCCATCAATTCCCCTAAAGAGTAGTCAGATAAGTCCTTGGATTCTTCAATAGCAGCCACAACATGGTCAAATTTAGGCGGTAAACTCCTTAAAAACTTCTCAACAATCTTTTGTTCTGTCAAATCTTCACCAAGAGACCTAATTTGATTCACAAGAGAAGAGATCCTTGCCGAGTAATTTTGTATTGATTCAGTAGACTTCATTGACAAATTCTCGAAAGCATGACATAGAGCCTGCAATTTCACTGTAACAACTTTGCTTGATCCTTGATAGTGCTCTTATAGCAAATCCCATGCCTCCTTTGCTGTAGTAGCTCCCATCACTCGTGGAAATATAGCTTCCTCCATACTTTGCTGAATGAAGAATAAAGCCTTGGCATCTTTCTTTTGCTTTTCCTTTAACTCATTCTTCTGAGTTGCTGTTAACCTTGGAGCTTGATCTGGATCTGCAAGTTCTTCGAATCCATTTTCCACCAAATCCCATAGCTAAATAAAGTTCGCATCTTCGCATACCAAAATTGATAATTAGTTCCATTGAAAATAGAGACAGGAACATTGTGAGCACTGGAGGTATTGAAGTTGGCTTCCATGATCTTGGCTTTGATATCAAGTGTTGAAAGAAAAGAAAAACGACAAAGTATATTTTATAATAAAGATAGGTCCTCAAAATGGCAGACACGATTGGAAATTCTTTATTGAATAATGAAGAAATATTTGCTTACACCTCCATACGAGACTAAAGACACTTGAACTTTCTGTAGACTCTGTCATGAAAAATTAGCCGATTCAATCTCAACAAACTAACAGCAAATGAAAAACTAATCGAAATATCTCTAAAAAATAGCAACAAATGGACAGATAAGATCATGCTAACAGCCACATGTTTGACCAAATGGATAAAGCTTGAATTAGACTCTGTCAACAATGTCGACCATCCATAACCAATGAGAGAGAGAGAGAGAGAGAGAGAGAATCAATTTCTTTTTAGGTTTGAAGACATACTCGCCAGTCTGATTTGAGTTGAAGCACTTCTAGAGATCCAAAGGACCCGTGTTCATCCAAGTTAAAAGTCAACCTGTACTCGAACCGCTTTCTGGCCAAGGTCTAACTTCATCAGTTTTGATGAGCCCAATCAATTTTCATGATCTTTTGTTTTACTAATAGTTCTTTTCGTTATTTATTCGTATATTTTGTTTACCAATTCAATTGTAAGATACAAATACATGTAAACAACATAAACAAAAAATGGTAGAAAACGGAAAAAAAGGACAAAGAAAAGAAAGAAAAAGAAAAAAAAAAAGAGAGAAAAAGAAAACAAAAAAATATATGTGCGCTCATGTGTATCTGATTCATACTATATCCCTGCTATTATTAAGATGACGTTCGTATATGATTTTTTTTAAGCTAAGCTAAAAAAATGATTATGAACTTTAGGATATAAATTTTGATATAATTAGTGATAAAAGCTTTAGGGAATAAATTATAAAAATTAACATAAAAAGTTATAGTTATAGTTTTAGGATTAATGGCCTTCTAGGTCACTTTTTGATAATATGTGCTTTTTTATAGTATTTTAGAATAAATTGAAATAGCAAATTATTTAGTGCGATCCTTTACAATATTAGATCCCCTGTGAATAACACCTCTTTTAAAAAAAACTTAAGAAATAAAAATTTCCTCAAAACATCAAAAATTGCTTTTGATCTGATTTTGCCTTTTTCCCATATATGGGATATATATATATGCGAATAATTTTTTTTAAATAATATCACTCGGTTACTTTCTAAAAAAAAAAACCAAAAATCAAATCAATGGGGTTTTCCAAAAGTAGTATACTTTTGGGAGTTAAAAGAAAAAAAAAAAGACACAGAACTCAAAATTGGATCGGTTAGGATTGTTTTTAGAAAATAAAAATCAAAATGGTTAATCACTTAAATTTGACGGATCTTCAAAATTAAAAAGAACAAATACACAAAATTTTACAAAAATCAAAACGAACTACGAGGACATGATTTTTGCTAATGGATACGTAAGCACCTAACGAGCAGTCATAATAATAAAAAACTCTTAGGATCTTTTTAAAACAAAAAAAAAAATTTGGTAAATATTTAAATCTCTTTTTAAAAAAGACTAAAAATTGAAAAATCCAAATTAAACATTTTTATGAAGTTTTGGCCTATATGATTCAAGATTTCTAAAGCACATAAAGCTTAGATAACCATTAGGTTTTAAAATAGCAGCCTCATATCCACCAATTTATGGTTTTTCACTCGGATTAGCAGCCCACCAGGAAATCAAACGACCCATCTGGTTTCTAGCTTACCCTTTTTTTCAGCTTTAGTCGGTGGTGACTTCATTCAATAATTTTTTTGAAAATGAGGCTTTTAACAAAAACCCTACTAGTTCCTTGTTTAGTGTTATATATCAAATGGGTTGAGTTGATATCATTCGAACCTTAAGGAGAATAGAAGCAAAATTTGAGCTCGACAGTCGTAGTAATGCTGGCACTCTATTAATCCAACATAAGTTCATTTTTGACATGTCAACTAATCTTGGAATGACAGGTTGTAAGCCTACATCCTTGCTTTTGCTTACTGGTTTGCATTTAACAAAGGATTTTGGTTCAGTTTTTATGATCCTTTCCCTTATAAGTGTTTAATAGGCTATTTTCTTTACTTCACCCTGACTCAACTAGGTATATGCTTTGTTGTTCATAAGCTTAGCTAGTTTTTGTCTCATCCATGTCATGATCACTATCAAGCTTGATAAAGTCATTTTTTATATACTTTTCATGGAATAATTCATGCTTAATTATTTTTGATTTTATAGAAATCTAAGGAAATGATACTTAATTGTGCTTTATTGTAATATTTCAAGTCATAGAGTACTTAGAAAGCAAATATACAAAAATTGAAGGAGTTTTGAGCAAATTTGATGAAAAAATCAAAGTACACCACCCATAGAAAGAAGTACATCGCTGGCCTTCAATAGGAAACAAGCTAGCATTCATTTATCAAACAAAGGCCGCCAGCTTTCAAGGAAAATTTTCACCAGCGCTAGAGAATTACAACGTACGCCGGCAAAATTCCAATCTATGCTAATAGTGTTAAGCCGGCTTTGCATGTGAACAAAACTGAATTTCTTAACATTGGCTTCAACACTTCCAGTGTACATTCGAGAACTTCATCAGCCTTGAATTTTTGAAAGTGCACCAACAAATCAGAATTCTACACTATCAATGTTGGACGGTATAGCCCATCCACAATTTACAATTCTTTATGGCCGACATGAACACAACTAGTGCATCAACCGGTGTAAGTTGAACACCATCGGCATACAATTTGTAACTGTCGGCCTACATTGAAACAACTCAAATTCCTTGGTTTTTGCTTATAAATTCCTAGGGTTTGTTCAATTAAAACACACATGAAATTTCCTTGTGATTTTCTCCAAATCTAGATTAGATTAGAGATCCTAGATTAGATTCGTTAAAGAGTTGTTCTGGATTTACTTTTTTATTGAGAAGCCCTGTAATCATTTGAAGGATTGAAGATTGATACTGTTTTGAAGTTTTGCACCAAGATATTTGTTATTGAAATTGGTGACTTCTAATCTTTATTGTTTTGTAATTTCAATTGTTTTTGTGATTGTAAAGATGAATTCTCTTGTTGTAATTACTTTGATTTGTGTTTATTTGATTCAATCTATGAAGTTCTAAACTTTTACTGTGGGAATATGATGAAACCTTAGGATTGCTAATAGGATGATTGCAGTTTGTTATAGAATTGTTAGATTGGTAGAATATTCATGCTGTAATTCCTACTATAAATCGATTAAGTTTATAGGAATCTTGATAACTCAGAAGGGAAATTAGGATTCAATAGGAATTCTTAAATTTAGGTTAAATCACAATTGTGGAAGCGTGTAATTTAATTTTATTTAGAAATTATCTTTTGGGATTCATGCAATGTTTTAGATTAGTTTCTCACTAAAGGATTAGAGGAAATTGGTTTAGAACATTAGTCAATCATAGAATTGGAAGATTCATGATTGTAAATTAGATTCCATTATTAATTTGTATAGCATAAGCTAATGGATTAATTAGTGGTTGTTGAGATTTAAAACTTGAGAAAGGGTTAAGATCTTTGATGATTTTATATGAATATCCACAAAGCTAGTGATTATTATAACATGATAGCAATCTGATTAGTGAAATTAAGGTGGATTATATTCTTCCCACACTCAATTGATTATTTCCTCAAGAACATACTCTCTGCTCTCATTGATAGTTATAATCTAGGTTTAGTGATAGTTATTTAGTTAATTGTCTCAAATTCGATTGCCTAGATAATAGTAGAATCTAATACCTGTTTAGTGGTTTAGTAATCCTCGTGGGATCAATACTCTGCTCAACATTATATTGCTTGATCTGACCCAATATACTTGCTGGAAGAATTCGCTCTTTATTTTTATCTATACTTTTACATCGTATCAAAGCTGCATTACATCTTGCTTTTTATCTTAGAGGGTCACCTGCTGTTGATTTGTTTTATTCGACTTATTTCTCATTAGACCATCAAGCCTATTGTGATGCAGATTGGGGCTATTCATCCTTTGATCATCGTTTCTTGACTGGTTTCTATCTCATGTTTGGATCAAACTTGGTCTCTTGGAAATGTAAGAAGCAATCAACCCTAAGTACTTCTGCTGCAAAAGTTAAGTGCCGTAGCTTAGCTTCTACTTAAAAGGAGCTACTACGGACATTTTTATAGTTCGTAATCTTTGAATTTGTGTGCATATGCCTGTCCCTTTATGGTGAGATAATCAATTTGCCATTCTTATTGCTTAGAATTCTTGTTTACATGGGAAGACCAAACATATTGATATTGATGTTCATTTTGTTAGATATCATATCCATGATGGTTTTCTTCAACCTTATCATGTTTCTGGTTCACTTCAATTGGCAGATCTCTTTATCAAGTTGCCTATACTTGATTGCCTTTACTATTTTTTTTTTCCAAGTTTGCCTTCAGGAAGCACCAACTTGAGAGGGGTCTATAGAGTTACTATCATTAGATAGGCTTTATTTATTTACACATGTCATGTAGATAGTTTGACAAGTGTACGGCTAAGATTGTTTTAGTTAGTTACTTGTGTTTATATAGACTTTCTTAACAGAATAAACAGATACTGAGAATTACAATCGTTTTCACTTGCTTCTTCATGAACTAGCTTTCTTCCACAAGTTTCATCTATGTTGCATGAATGATCCTTGCTGTTGTTAGGTCCATTCACAATGATCTCTTATCCATTCATTTAACGGATATTCAATCAAGTTTTCATTCCATAACATATCTACTGCCCAGCATTGTCTCATTGATAGATATCGTTCCAAAATAGGCTAGGAAATATTTAGCCTAAGATCCCCTACTCATGACTCCAATAATCTGTACAATTTTTTAACTATTTCCCTTTTTTAAGATGCATGTGCCTTTATTTCTCAACCACTCTTGGTTGTGAACTAACTCCTTCCAAAGAGGAAAATCGTTCTGCACTACATATCAAAATTGAGAGTAAAATCTCTTATTATATTTATGGTTAATAAATTGCTCTCAAATAGTTTTCCTATTTTGCAATTCTGATACTGCGAAAGAAATGGGAAAAATATCACTTGTTGTTGATTTGCTGGAAAACATGGAATGTGATCTTCTAATTTTCTCTTGATTCTGTGAATACCAAGATGACAAACAAAAAAAAATAAAAAAAAATATCAAGTAATTCGAATTTTTGGAAAAACAGACCAAAATGGTGCTTAGAAATAATAAGATTCAACAGCTATTTTGTTCTTTTGCTCTAGGGCATACATTTATATTCGAGCTCAAAAGCTACAAAAAATAGAACTAAAGAACCACCAAAACTTTGAAAAAAAAAAAAAAAAAACCTAAAACTTACATGCAAAAAGTGAAGAAAAAGACAAATAAGTTGTCAAGGATAGCAATCAAAACGAACATCTCTACTAAAAGTTATCACACATTTAAAAGTTTTCCAAAACAAGAAAAAAAATGTTATTTTGAGAGTTTAAATGATGGATTGATCTCTAAAATCGACGTTCCTCACCACCAAAGGTGGTGCTTTCTTTCTATTAGCTTATTTTCCTTCAAGATTGGGACCTAAAATCACAAAACTATCACATACTAGTCTTTATCCCATTTTATTAGACTTTTTTGCCACTATTTCCACCTTATCAAATTTCCATTCTTTGCTATGCTCTATGGCTCTTGAATAAATTATCTAATTCTATTCGACCACTCTCCTTAAGTGAGGTGATTTTTTTTTTTTTTTCACTTTACGTGACGAGCCTTCTTCTTCTCATTTATTTCTCTCCCTATAAGAAGTAACGCCATTTGCATAACATAATTAAAAGTGGTTGTACCATGGAGTTTGATAATATGTCTCGAGCCTTGCTATTTTGTTCCGTATCTTACTATCTCATTGAAATGTGTGGGATTAACTTTCCCCTCTAAATAACCATGCAAGATATAGGACTTGTTTATTTCATCTATGTGCAAATAGCATACAAATATTTTCAAACAAACTATTTGTTAAAAAAAAAGATACAGATGAAAAATAAATAATTTTACTCATAAAAAGATCAAACATACTAGATATAGATAAAATATAGATGCAGATCAGATATAGATATAAATGAAATATAAACCATCTAATGATACAAGTTCAGTATGGTTTTTATTTTCCACTTACCAAGAGTTAAGGCATGCCTTCAAAAACGGTATTATGGATTTCATATAGTCAATATTTACTCTAGCTTGTGGGCTAGGATTTTGGCAAAAAAAAAAAAAAGCGTCAAATGAACGATGAGAGTAAATGGTGCTGAAATGACTATGGGCTTGAACTTATGACCTTCTCGCTTTTATACATAACAAGTGCCTGTGGCCTTTTAGTAATGTAACCCTTAAACAGAGAATTATGCTTTCTAAAATCATATGGAAACTCTCTATGCAAGATCAATAGGAATAAGTAGCAATGCTTTTCCATGAATGACTTCGATAAAAATAAAATGAAACCAAGTTGATAAAATAAGAGGGCAACAAAAAAGCATTATATCCCAAGTACAGAGCTATGGTTTGTTCATTAAAAACAAAACACTTCGAGCAAATCAAGTCAAATTTGAATAGATCTGTCCTAAGAGAATTCTTGATTGCCAGGCAAAGTAGTTTGAATTAAAGCACCAAAGAGCAATTGATAAAGTAAAGGGGATTATATTTTTTATAATACTTATGACAGATTATGGAGCAGTCTCACATGTTGTATATGTGCATTTACTTCATGAATAAGGCTATATGCAGCCAGCATACATATTTATATATGATGCAGGTACTCCAAGGGTCAAGGAATCGTACTATACATATGATGTCTCACATTTGACAGGATAAAACCGATCGGAAAATTACAAGTGCTGGGAGAAGCCAGAGGTTGAAGAAAACAATCTGACACTAATAAGGCAGCGATAGAAGTGTCAAAACCTCCTAAAGGAACGCTAGCATAAATAGAGTTGTTAGCGCTCCAACATCCCAAAGACAGTAATAAGGCAGCCGATGTGTAGAAAGCCATTTTGAACCTTTTTCATCCTTTAATTATTGTTCTATGGCAACCTAATAATGACATGATGAAGCCAACACATATTTGCATTATTATTTAAAAGGAATGACAGTTTTGGTGTACTTAATATCATTAAATATTAAATTTTTTTCCTTTGCTCGCTTAAGATCCTTTCTTTGGGATTTGCAGGCTATTCCATGCCTCAAGAAACTTACTAGAAGTCATGGAAGATGTTTCAAACGGTAAATCACTTGCAAGGAAGTTTGATATAATTAAGCCTTTAGAATCATCGAGGTAGAACTTGCTCTTACATTTTACCAATTTTGCACTAAAAATCAGGTTACACTTGAGCCTTGTCATTGGATAAAGAAGTCATATACAATGTTTCATACACATCTTTTCCTTTATTTCTTGTATATGGCATTTGGCAAAGTATTTTGATACTTACTTGTCAATTTTTCATAATAGAATAAGATGAAATATGAAAACACTATACCACACAAATTAAGATTTTCCAGTTGAAACAGACCTGTTATACATAATTCATGCAAATTAAGATTGAACACAAGATCATGAGAAACCAAGTTCTTTATTTAAAGCGACATAAAATGAAGGCCTACTGATAAAAGTGCCCGACTATTTTTATGTTATTTCCATAGTGATAATTAAGATGCACCAAGATCTCAGATCTTAGGAGCAAAAAACTACATTCTCTGATCAAGGTATTTTGGTGGTGAAAGTACGTTTCCCTTAAAAATTTCTATAAGATCGCCTTGCTGAACCTTTTGCTTCAGAAATGACTTGTCATCATCCAACACATTCTGTTTGTGTATGAAGAAGTACCCGTGAGCTGGAAGATTAAACCCCAATATTGGTTGTAACTTCTCCAGCACATCCCTTAGCACTTCTACTCGGTCCCTCGGGTTCACATCCACTGCTACTTCCGTTTTCGCCTTCCAGGGCAAAACCATCACCGTAATCATATTAGGACCAGCAGGTATTGTTGAAGCTGCCATTTTAAGAGGCTTCATAGGCATCCGTGGCGGAGCCACAGGCACCGAAGGTTGGAACACCACTTCTGGAGGTTTGACAAAGACATTAACGACAGTGTCCTCGGAAAGCCCACAATTACTAATCAACATGTGGTCTGGTAGCTCAACACCACCAACATGAAGCGCTAAGCGGTTAATTGGGACTGATCCTGGTTGGACCATTCTTTTCAATTCCTCTATAGTGTGACTCGGATCAATTTCTATAGCAAAGGGGCATGTGCATGATGGTGTTTTCACGCTAAGGCGCACTTTTTCCGCAGCATACCCAAGCAGAGCAGGTTCGTTTGCAATGTATCCCACCGGGGCTGGCTCCGTTTCAGAGTATTCTGTGTTGTTGGCGCTGTTGCAAAGAAAAGCTTAACAACAGATCCATCATATAATCCACAAGACACGCATTCTCTTTGTCATGCAAAACGCAATCATTGAAAACCAGAGTTTGTTTATGAACTTCTATTCCCCGGTACTCCTCTACTTTCTTTTTTATTTCCAGGACTGTGTCATAATAATCAACTTCAATAGAGAATGGAATTCCATCTTCAGATGCAAAGAGTATATCCATCTTAAAGTATTATGAAAAAAACTGATAACTGGTGTATGATTTTTCCAAAACATTTTTAGATCACATATATTGAGTAACAAAGGCCCAAAAATGTGAATGATGCTCACTTCTTAGTCATGCAATTTTGTTTGCACCTTCCATATCATGAAATCTCATCAATTTGATATGTACCTTCAGTAACATGCAGCTTCAATGATTGTTTGGTCAGTCATACGTTGTGTGATCCCCTTTCTGCACCTGCATGACCCGGGGAGGTGTACTTGCTTACTCGGCAAAGAAAGATCATGGTAAATCTCAAATATTTACTTCTCGTTATTAAAACACTGGATAAGTCCATATAAAACAATTCTAGGTCATTTGGCATGAAGGCCCTCCAATCAAAAAGTAACCTCTAGGGCTGGAAGGAAGAGCACGTGACATGAAAAGTAATATACCAAAACAGGACATAGCAATATAAAATTATCATCCCACTTCTTGTTAACAACAAGTATTATTATCAGACTTACATAAATGCTTATTGACACTATTATGTTATACAACTTACATAATTACACCAAAAAAAAATAAATAAGTTACTGACAGGAAAAATAGTGATAATTATAACTGTGATACAATCTATCCCATCCTGCAGCAATAAATTCAGTAATGGGGTTTCACCCAAAAAAAAAAAAAAAAAAACACTTTATTCATGGGGAAAAGACATTTTGATAACATTTAAACAGATGATTACTGACGCAGCAAAAGGATAGGGAAATTATCACAATCCGTTGATTCACATACGAATTTCCGAATACGATCTTCAATTATTTTATCAATTCTATGAATACCTAGTAAATGGCATCTAAAATTCAAAGCAATGAAGTGTTCGAAAATTTGAGAATCAGGTAAAGACAGCTCAACTTTCTATCACTGATGATAAAACTGAACTGCTTTTGGCTAAGGTGTACACTTACAAGCAGACTCGAAAGCTGCCAAAATTAGAAGCCAAGAATTACCAAAAATATAAATGTTTTAAAACTTACAAATACAAATAAATTGAAAGGACAAATACCACAAATGACATACAAAAGGGAATTGTCTATAAAAAATTATAACATATCTTAAACTTTCCTAAAATAGTAAATTTGTCGTTTTAAGGGTTAAATAATGGAATTTGCTTAGAAACAGACGTCAGTCAGCACTTATTGTGGTGATTTTTGTTCATTGGCTCGTTCTGCATAGAAATACCGCCTTGTAGTTACAAAACTGTCACTAGCAGTCTTTATCTTGTTTTTTTCATGTGCATTCCGGTCACCGCTTCCACTTCATAAATTACCAAGACTAGTAACAAGAAGTATCAATAAAATACTTTTTAAAAGGCAATGTCAAGCAAAAGAACCAGACTTGCCCATACTTGACCATGACATCTTTTTTATGGTATTGCTAGTGCCTGGTTCAAGGCACATCTGCAGAGTAGTTCAGAACGAGTTAACAAATAAGATAAGAGCCATATAAAAGGAAGAGTTTTCAAAAGACAGCGCACAACCTTCAAAGACGGCACAGGTAATGGAATTAAATCAGATGGTGCTTTTGAAATTTTGCTTCCTCGCAAAATCAAACTAACCAATTTAGTTATTTCTCCTTCGGGACTTTCTGACGCTGAAAGCATGCCCTAAGTGACCAGAAGCTCTCATCAAATAATAGAAAACATCAAATTCTAGTCTCCATAAAGAATAAAATGAAAGCAAATGTCGTTTCCTTTGGAAATAAGTCAAGAACAAATTAAATATCAACGATATTGAGATGCACAGGCAGCATTCACCAATTGACAGAAGACCATTATTGTTTTGGTATTTGCTCTTACTTTTTAGCTTACAAAATTTGAAATAACAGAATAAGATAACGGCTACTGACCCACATTATTTTCTCATTCGAAGACATCCAATAAATTGGAACACCAGTACACCACATTATTTAGAGAATAGCATTTGACATTTGTATCTCACGAAACATTTTCAGCCATATATATGCCCCAAAGGCCCACTGTCACATTCCATGCCCAACTAAATTCACTAAAATGCCCTGTACATCAGCCGACTTTACTTCACTTCCACATAGTACAGTTGAATTTTCCACTTCACCCTTATCTCTTTTCTTAAAAGACCTAAGGGCACAATCAGAACACGCTTCATTATTGTTGTCTCGAATTTTGATAATCTAAAGCTGGGAAACATATATCTGCATTCAATAATGAGAGGAGCTAGGATAAGCCAAAATTTGGAAGACATCGAATCGTATTGTCACCACTTAGGCAATTGAAGTACTTGAGTCTCCTAAATCAAGGTTAGCACAAATAGAGTTATTGGTATGCTCGGCGGTCTTCTTGTTCATATTTCTAGTAGTATTTGGGGCACAACGATAGTGCTGCAGCAGCAAGATCTTCCAAGTTATTGTCTGGACAGCTTACACCTTACCACCTTACCCGATCATGTATACTATCGGTTTGATGAATGCATCACCACTCAAGGACGAACTCTCTCCAGTTTGTGCTACATTTTTTATCATGTTACCTGGAAGTGCTGATTCATTCTCTGCTTACAAACTTGAAGACAATAAGCAATGGAAGAGATACACATGCCAACTTTTGATTAAGACGATGGGGTTAGCCTTTTTAGTTACATTGTATGCAAATGCTTCTATTTTGATGATTGCAATGAGATTTTTGATGCAGCTGAACAAAAGAGAGATAAATATTACGACCTATTGATTCTGCAAATACCTAGAAAGTGACAAGTGATAAAAACAAAATCTATTTAATCGCACTCGATTGCCAGAAGACGATCTTCTATATGTATGTTGACTCTGATAATATCTAAACAAATAGGTATCAAATTTTAAAACTCAACAAGAGTGAAAATTTTAGAAAAAGGATAATAAACATTACAATCTGTTGATTTGCACATAAATACTAGAAAGCAATCTTCTACTAGCTTGTTAATTTTATAGAATATAAGAGAGATAAGAGACAAGTCTAGTCTATTTATAGAATTGAAATGAAATATAATTAAATGAATTGGTATAAATAGAATAATATTAATCCTATTAAAAAAGATTATGCTCCTACTAAATCTAGAAAAGGAAATCATAATCTTACTAAAATAATAATATGTTCTTCATGCCCAGCATCATCCTTCCCAAAGTGGACAGAATTTGCCCTCGAATTTTCATCATTGGCTTGCCTTCATGGTGTGATGATATCCTAAGACTAACATTGGCTCTGATACTAATTGACACTGCAGAAGAAAGTGACAAGTGATAAAATCAAAACCCATTAAATCATGCACGATTGTTGGAAGACGCTCTTCTATATGTTTATTGATTTTGAGAATATCCAGACAAATAGGCATTAAAATTCGAAAACTCAATAAGAGTGCAAATTTTGAAAAAATGATAAACATTGCAATATGTTGATTTGCACAAAAAATACCAAAAAGTAATCTTCTATTAATCTGTTGACTCCATAAAATACTAGGAGAGATGGGAGAGACAAAACGATATTTTATTCCATGACAAATCTCTATCTCAACATTTACAAGTCCAGTATATTTATAGGATTGAAATAGAATCTAATTAAATGAATTGATATAATTAACATTAATCCTATTAAATCTAGAAAAAGAAATCATAATCTTCCTAAAATAAGAATATGTTATTCATGCGATGCATCAATTTCTTTACTTTGTAGCATTGGTGAAGGTTAGTGAACATGCCTGTGCATCCAAGTAAGCAAGTAAAAGTTTTCCTAAATTGCATTCCCAATGGGCTGCAGAGTATGCAAGGAGGGAATATATTCTATATAACCAAGATGAAGTAGACTTGACTACCATGAAAGGATACACCTACCATGTGGCTTTATTGGCTGATTGGAAATAATCTATTGCCCTCATAATGTCGAGCTTTTAGATGAAGAAGGTAGGAAAGGCAAAGGCACCATACTACCATCTTCCAGGTAAACTAGAAGCTCCTTATATTATTATCATTGAAAAGATCTAGCAGTTCTAAGGAAAGCTATTAAAGGAAAGAAGCCCATATCACCGTATTAAGGACCTTTGTCTTTCCTTGCTCTTTCCAACATCCTGGATACAAGATTTGTTAGCTATTCCATTCCCTAAGAAGTTTTTCAAAAGTCATGGAAGTTGTTTCAAAAGATAATACTTTCCAATAAAGACAGCCATGACTAAGCATTTGGAATCATTAATGTGGAACCTGCTTTTCTTTTAACAGACTTTACATAAAGTATCCACTTTTGAATGGGTTTTAGGTACTGAATTTTGTAAAACTTGTTTTTATGATCATTGGTTCTTGTGCAGTTGCATCAGCCATATTGCACCATCAAAAACCAAAAGATAACATGCAGCTTGCCATAACAAATGAGTTAGCTAGCATTGATATCATGGTAACCTTTAGGGTGATAATTCATGTTTATGGCAAAGGTATCCCCTACCAAATAATCAAAATTAGGTAACAACTAATAAATTACAATATTCACTTGTTTATACAAACTATCAAATTTTGTATACTAAGTTTATCATAACCTACATTTCTAATTCTAGTAAGGTTTAGTGGAAAAGCACTCTTCACACATTCCTAGCGCAATCCTGACTATCATTATTCCTACATAAAAATTGTTGGGAGTGAGCGAACCACAAGCTTAATGAGATAACCTGACTAGACCACACATCAAATAATAACAAACAAGTTTTAATTAACAAGCGTATGTCATGCAACAATCAATCATATGTGCAAGTGCAAGTGCAAGTTTAGAGATCCGGAATCCAAACAGGATGTAGATTTACACCCTCTCATCGATGTTGGAAGGAAGCCATTATGAGCGATATACCGTGCCTAGGAGAATCAGAGAACCAAGGAAGAATGGGTGCCATAAACTCTCACAAATTACTTTAAAACATTTCACTCTTATCCTTAGAATAAAGAAACACCATTAAGTATTAGCCATTTCATGTCAATACCACAAGTGGTGTTCCTTCGATACTAGTTAGTTCCCGTGGAACAGAACAGAACAAACATGCTCCTGGAAGAACTAGGAAAATGTTATCTAGAAAAATAAGGTGCATCACCAGAGAATCGAAATGCTAATACAAGTGAGGTTATCCTCCTCTTTAAAATGCAATATGTGCAGATAATGCAATGCATGTCCATTTTCATTTATGGTACCAGTAATTTTTAGTCAAGTTTAAAGTGATCATACAATTCACAAAATATCAATACGCTTCATAAGTAATTATAATACAATATAATTATCACTTATATTATAATAATTTGGCATTCAATCATACACCAATCATCTTGTGTTATACCCAATCCCATATGCCTATCAGTTGAATATATATTATTCAAATGCAATCCAAGAATTGATATATTTTTCCTATGAAAATGAAATAACAGATAATTATTATTGTTTTGTTATTTATATAATGATATTGACGGTATTTTTTCAAGTCTTAGTTATCAATTCTGGTATATTCTATGCTTATTTAACTAGGAATTTTATCTTTATATATATATATATATATTATCTTCTTATGATTAAAGTTATGGAATTTATAAGAGATGTCTTCCTATTTGTAATGGTTATCCAATTTTATTATTTAACTAATCTATCCTTTTATTAGTTTCGAAAATAAGATATTTGAAACAACATATTCACCATATTAATTATGGTATAACTTATACTATAATTTATACTGATTCTAAATTAGATGTATTTTAGAAATTATGAACTCAATTCTTTTTATGGTTTTACCTAGTATATTTGTAAGGACCCGTGTATAATACATATATAAAATAGATGAATTTGAGTCCCCAACTACATATAACATGCAGTATTATATGTAAGGTTGTCCTAAAAGAAGGGTTTGAAGAATTGCTTGTCTAAATTCTTTATAAGAACGAATGTAAGAACTATAGATTTTTTTTAACTTCTAAGAAAAACATACATCATTATCATCACATATCATAAGAGAAAACTTAATTATACATAACTAAGTATATATATTACAAACAAAGGCTAATGACAAGCCTTAAACAAAAGATATAAAAGATAAACAAAGGCTCCAACATTAATACATATTCTTTCAAAAGATAGTCTATCCTAATCTATTACAAAAAGGAATCCATGTAGTCCATGGCGAACTTAATCTTCCCAACTATTAAGAAAATCTTCAAAATCAATCCAATAACCCATGCTAGCATAAAATTCATCGTCTTGGGATCTTGTAAAGATACAATAATGAGCCAAAGGCCCAGTACACAAGTAACAAAAACAAAGGCTAGTGATACACACAAGCTTAATCTATATGCATATGCAACAATCAATAGGTTATTAGAAAGTCTTTAATTAATCAAACAACACTGGAGTATTCAAACTCCAAGCAACATAGACATTTTGGGGACCTGAGTAACGACCTCGACGCTCAGGAGGTTGATATAAGTTGTTCAGGGACTCATATCTTCTAAATGATATATTTGAAAACAAAAAATAGTCTCATCTAAGGTTCTTAGCCGTTTATCATCTTCACTTATCTTAGTCCGTAACATCACCTAATTCAAGTCTCGAAACATCGAATTCAATCATGTTACTTCATCCTAAGCTAAAGTAAATGTTATATCGATACTAAAAACCCCATCGACTACTCACCGTACTACTTATAAAAGTCATTGCATCATGACAAAGGTGGCTTAAGCGCCTAAAACTACCATGTCATTGCATCATGACAGGGTGCTGCTCCCCGAACCGGATTCAACAGCGTAATAGACAACCAATTCAAACATAGTTTAAGTTTTCATAAATTAGAGTAAATTTAATTATGCCTATCCTAGGCAAGAAACAAGCATGTTACTGCGTACCTGAGATATTGTCAAACAAAGAAGGTGTAACTAGTCCTGAAGATAATAGAGAATCTGATAAAAGAGATTAAATTAATAAAACTTTAACACTAATTCAAAACAAGAACTCGCACTTCCATAAAGTTTAATTCTAAACAAAGTTCACACAAAACATAACATTTATTCTCATACATACGTAACTTAACATATACAATAAGTTCATTTAAATCATGTTTGATTATATTAATTAATTAGCACAATACATCACTTTTCACTTATGTATCTCAATTTGGCTCAAAAGATTCATTTCCTAAGCAATTACATGTTTAACAAAGAAACATAAGTTTTTAACCTTGTTTGAAAATTGTATAAATGAAGTTGGGGTATGAATTGTGTTTAATGAGGATTGAAAGTGTGTAAAAGCTGCAATATTCGAATGAAAATAGAGGAATCATGTTTCAAAAATTTTCCAATGGTACACTACCCCTACACAGGTCGTGTACATATACTCGTGACTCCATAGAATCAAATTTCTACAAACACTATCCCTACATGGGTCGTGTATATTTACTAGTGACTCCACAGAATCAAATTTCTATATACACTACCCCTAAACAAGTCGTGTACATTTATTAGTGACTCCACAGGATCAAATTTCTATATACACTACCCCTACACAGGTTGTGTAGCCTTCCCCTATTTTGCAGCCTTCTCTTGTTTCGCAGCCTATCGTATTTTAACCATAACTTTTTCATCCGATCTCCGATTAAGGTAATTCAAGTTGCGTTGGAAAGATTAAAAAAAGATATACAACTTTTATGTTTTAATTTTTTTACCAATTTCAAAAGTATCAATGCTTAAATTTTGTTTCTACTTCACAACATCACTATCCAACACTTCAATCATGCAAACACTTCAAGCTATCTATCTAACACATACTATAAACTCTTTTAGCACAAAAATACTACTCCAAATACCAACAAGACATAGAAACCATCCTATCTTATTTTTAGCATACAAACCCTATCTTAATAAAAAGCACACTTTACATATGCTTAAAACAAATGAACACACATATCTTAAGAGCTTTGTGTCTTGATTTTGTGGTCTCGTTGTAAGCCTTTAATGGTTTTCTTATAAAAGTTGAAGGGATTAGTATTACATATCCATGGGAGAGCTTTTGGATAAAAGAAAACGAGGTTTTAGGGCTTGGAAAGGGATGTTTTTTATGTTTGGAATTTTTGGACGAAAATTACATTTTATGAGATGATATTTATCTTCTTAGATGACTTTTGGGAGTGCCATTAATTAAGGCTTCACTTGGCTTGTTTTTAGTAATTAAATGGGCTTATTTTGGGCATTAAATGTGTTTTTGGGCTTAATTAATGTGTAGAAATTATGCCATGTAGAAAATATATATATATTTTATATTTTGTATATTTACTTGTTTTAAGCTATTTTATCACACTCTTAACTACACTCACAAATTTATAAACTCAATAGTTAGTTATTCTAAGACATTTAGGTATTTTAACACATCAACATAACACATATATCATATATTAATATAAATCACATTCATCATACTTCAAATCATCATGCATAATTGAATTAACACATTTATAAAACATGACTTTGGAAATTATGGCTATTTCATTCTCCCCTTCTTCAAAAAGTTATGTCCTCGAAACTTAGCTTACCTCTATCATTGTTCAAATAACTCTGGATACTTTTGTCTCATCTCATTCTTAGGTTCCCATGTTTCTTCTCTCTCTGTTTGTCTAGTCCATAAGGCTTTCACAAAAGGAATAACTTTTCTTCGGAGCACTTTGTCAATCCCATCTAACAATTTGATCGGTCTTTCAATGGTGCTCAAGTTTGGTTGGACTTTTGGCTAATGAGAAAAAATGATAACATCCTGATCTGATTGCACTTTCGCTGCTGAGATACATGAAAGACATCATGTACTTTTGATAAGCTTGGCGGTAATGCCAGACGATAAGCTAATGGTCCTACTCTTTCCAAAATTTCATAAGGACCAATGTCCTGGATTTAATTTGCCCTTAATTCCAAATCTGATAACACCTTTTGTTGGAGAAATCCCAAGGAACACATGGTCACCCACATCAAATTCTAGTGGTCTTCTTCTTGTGTCAGCATAACTCTTGTACCTATCCTGAGCTACTTTCATACGTTGCTTCACCACTTGTACTTTATCTATTGCTTGTTGAATTAATTCTAGACCTAAGATAGCTCTCTCACCAACTTCTTCCTAGTGTAAAGGCGATGTACGTTTTCTTCCATAAAGTGCTTCATAAGGTGCCATTTGGATTGTCATTTGAAAACTGTTGTTGTAGGCAAATTCAATAAGTGGCAGATAAGTATCCCATCTATTGCCAAAATCCAAAATACATGCTTGGAGCATGTCTTCTAGTATCTGAATAGTCCTCTCAGACTGCCCATCGGTTTGTGGATGAAACACAATACTAAACTGAAGTTAAGTACCCAAAGCTGTGTGTAGACTTTTCCAAAACCTACTGATAAGACAAATATCCCTATAAGAAGTAATCGTCTTCAGTATACCGTGAAGTCTTACTATCTCCTTAATGTATGTATGTGCTATCCTTTCCAAAGAATCTCCAACTCTCAAGAGTATCAAATGAGCTGACTTTGTCAATCTATCAACAATCACCCAAATAACTTCGTGTTTAGCAATAGTCCTTGGCAATGTAGATACAAAGTCCATAGTAATGTCTTCCCACTTCCACTTGGGAATAGATAGAGCCTGAAGTTCTCTTCCTGGTCTTTGATGTTCAACCTTTATTTGTTGGCAAATTAGACATTTGGATACATAATGTGCAACATCCTTCTTCAATCCTTCCCACCAATAATACTTTTTCAAATCTTTGTACATTTTAGTGCTTCTAGGGTGGATAGAATATGAAGAGGAATGAGCTTCCTTCATAATTTCTTTTCTCAAACTATGTATTGTGGGTACAAAAATCCGATTTCCATGTCTAACAACACCTTCTTCATCAATTCTCAACTCTTTTCTTCTTCCATTATTTATAGCAAACTTCATTTTCTCAATTTCAACATCTTCTTTTTGAGCTTGTTTAATTCGCTTCAAGATTGTAGGTTGCAAAGATAATTGAGCTAACATAATATCAAATTTTTCCATTGTGATTTCAAG
>JAMXBD010004812.1:0-41331 GCA_024138025.1 Combretum micranthum
GCTTCCTACCACTTGATATATGAGTTCAACATCATCAAACATGCATGCTCTTCACAAATATCACATTAAACACTTCAATCAACACATTAAATAGCCCATTCTTCAAACCCTAAACTACTATTCATCTTCTTCCTCCTTCACAATCCGACCTCCAACAAGCATATATCAACAAATACATAGATAAACAACACTCTTAACCCATTTCTAACATCTATATATCAATTATAAGCTTATAAACAACAATTAAAACAAAAATAATTCAATATAGGAAACTTAGTTTTTGAGACACATACATAAATGAACTTCTTTCCACACTTCTAGCTTGATTCATATTTCCTATCTTCTTCCTTAGCTATGATTTAGCTTCTAGATGATTTGGGACCTGAGATTTCTAGAAGAATTTGAAGAAAAGGAGAAGAAGAAGAAGAAAAAGGAGGAGGAGGAGGAGAGGACACGGTAAAGAGAGAACAAGAGAAGGAAGGAAGAAAATGAATAGGCAGGTGGAGAAAATGAAAAAAAAAGTAAAGGGAAAGGATATAACTAAAATATTACAGACTAAGGGTACTAGATTTGGAACTATTAAATCAATATCTATAGGTTCAGAAGTATTTAGAAGATAATTTTAGAACCGATAGGTTAGAAATTAAGAACTTAAAATAAGAACTTAATTTAGGAATTTATTTTAGATAAAAAAGATATTTAATTTGAGTTCGGGTTTAAGAACTGATATTTTTATACAAGCAAATGAACTCAAACTTTGTAAAGATTTAGGAATTAGTGTTTAGGCTAAGAATCAAGAGTTTATGAATCCTCTAAACATTTTAAATGATATGTTTAGAGATTTAGGAATTGAAATCTCAAATTTCAAATTAATTAATTACTAATCTAATTATGTTAACTTGTCTAATTATTTCATATACTTCATTTGATTCACTTAATCTATCTAAACTTAATTTCTAATCTAGGTGAAAGTTTGGGGTATTTCAGATCTTTCGACCTAATTAATAAGAATCATGTATTAATAAATTATTGTGCATATATTGAATCAAAGAATTATAATAACACGTGGATAGATTCAAGAACATAAACTTCCATTAATGAAATAATCAAGTTTTTATATTAAGGTTAGAGTTTCTCAAGACTTAAGGTATAGAAATTTATTTTTCTATAGGTAGAGATATGCAATAATGATATATAGAAAATTAGAAAGAAATCATGATTAAAACCCCCTTTGAATCAATGTATTGTGATCTTGATTGAGCTCCTGCGTTTCTCCACTCAAAAGTGTCCATTTTTCTCTATAGGGTTTGTAAGAATAAAGATATGACATCAAAATGACGAGTCAAGATAGCTGTTTATAAAAAAAGCCAAAATAAGCTCTACACGACCATCATACATGGCTCATGTTTAAGGTCGTGTAGAGTTAAAATTGGTGAAATAATGAGGAAATGGGGGGCGTATAACCCTGAGCACAGGCTGTGTAGAGTACAAACATGTTTCTTATCACTGTCCAAGTTATACACATGCATACTACATGACTTGTGTAGCTCCATGCACTTTGTAATTGCTTGCTAGCTGTATTTGACTTCCTATATCAGTATTCTACACAGCTTGTGCAAAAGGTCATGTATGTTATGAATCTTCACTTTGCTTAATTCTTCATCAAAATCTCGCTTAACTCATTCAAATGTCTCTATTAAGCTCTATATTTTCTTTTATTCTTGAAATTAACATTTTAACCAAGTAAGTATCATTTTCTTTAATAAATTATATACAATTTATAAAATATAATATCAAATTAATACAAATAATAAGGGTCTTTTGACACTTATCATCCAACCCAGATGCGATTGAGGTTCTTCATTGTGAACCGCAGCTTACATTCGTGATTGCAATTGGTGATTGGATCACGTGTTCTTGTTGTTTTTGTTCAATTTCTTGATCAATCACTTTGATTCCTTCTTTTAAGCCTAAAGGAGTTGAAAACAATAAATTAAACAATAATAGTGTAACTTATGGGAGTTTCATTAAATAATAATGCATAATGAGCATAAATACCCATGATTTGAATAGAGTAAATATAAGCTATCACTTTTCAAATTTAAAAATGATGAAAAGATAAGGGAATTATTCAGTCGATTTACTCTTAATACAAATGAATTAACTTCTCTATGAAAAGATTTGATGACATAGACTTAATTTGGAAGATGTTAAGAACACTTCAAAGAGCTTGGGATGCTAAAGAATAGTTATAGAGGAAGCGCAAGATCTTAAGAAACTGTCCTTAAGCCAGCTATGTGAAAAGCTTCTCGCACATGAGTCACATATGAGGACTATTAATGAAATAGATGTGCAATCAGAAGCAAAACAAGAGTAAAAAAAAGACTATCAACTTCAAAGCAATTGATGTAGAATCAGATGAAGACTTAGAAGAGGACAATGATGACATGAACCTTCTTGCTAAGAAAATCATCAGAATACTAAGAAAACAAGGTAAGAAATCTGACAATATTAAATTTAAGAAATTTTACAAAGGTTTAGATGTAGGAAAAGAAGATAGGAAAGACAATAAGAAGAATGACAAACTAGAAATAATACTTCTAAAATGGATTAAGAAGCAAACAAATTGGTACTTGCAACTTGGAGTGATTAAGATGAATTAGATGATGAAGCAAAAGCATCAGATGATGAGGAAGCAAACCTATGTTTGATGGCATAATCTGATGTAAATGATTCTAAAATTAAATATAAATTTAGTGATGAAGCTGAAGAAATGCAATAATTACTTAAAATGTTGTCTAAGGCTAAAAACAAAATAAACTTGACTGTAAAAATAAGAATATAATGGATGAACTAAATGTTGTGAAAAGTGATAATGAATCTCTTCAAAAAGAACTAAATAAAATGACGCAATCTTAGGAGATATTGAAAAGGAAAACACAACATTAAAGGATGAAATCAAGGAACTAAAAGCTAGGATAGATGGACTATCACAAATGTTAAATAAACATTCAATAATTTTAATGAAAGTATAAGAAACCTTGCATGCTATTATCATCTCAAAGAAGGGTAAATCTAAAACTGGAATAGGTTATGAACATGGCGAAAGTTCTTAAATAAATAATAAAACAGTTATTGTCAAAGCTAAAAAACCTATAAACAAAGAGAAAGTACAATACAAAAACGTTACAAGGAGTAAAAATGTTCAGCAATCTTTAAATGAAACATGAGAAAACCTATCAATAATCGAGAAGATACACAATGAATCACAAAAGATCTTTCAAACCATACTATAACCAAAATCAAAGGTGTAAGGGAAATAAAATATTATAATAACAAAAGTCATATGCTTGTTTTTTTGTAATGGAATAGGACATATTGAAAAGTTTTGTTATTACAAGACAAATAAGCTCAACAATAATCAAGATAATAGTACAAATTACACGAGCTTAAATTTCAAAATTAAAATAATGTTACATTATAGTATAAATATGGAAAATATTGATAAGTACACTATAACCATCTATGGGTGCCATAACTAAGAGTAAACTTTGATTAAAATTAATACTTATTCCTTAATAATCATTAAGAATATGTAAAATCACTAAAGAAAGGTTAAAAGGCCAACATGGGCCTCAAAAGTAAGAAACTTTATCTAAGGATAGGTAAAGAGCTAAATGAGCCTAATTATATGTTTAATTTAGTTTATTGTCAATAAGATAGGTTATGTGCCATAAAGAAAACAAACTCAATAATATGAGTCACCCTCCCCACATAGGTCACAACTTTGTTAGTGTAGGACTTGAAATTTCTAAAACTCATTTCTCGATATTTAAGGATTGTAAATAACTAAAATACAAAACTAAGTAAAAGCAAGGTTATACAAATTTGGCCATACCATTAAATAGAATAGAGATGGCAAATATAATATGGACTTATATGTTTAGATTCATATTAGAATAATGCGATGAAATTAACCAAATCCCAAGTCTATGATCACAAGATCAAATCACATTAGTAGATTAAAGTCAATATGTAGAAAAAGATTCATACCCAATATAAGGATAAAGGAACAAATGGAGTCTAATACATGAAATTAAGTGCCACAAAAAGATCATGGAATAGAATAGGATCAATACAAATATAACTATGTACAAATCAAAGAGTATAAATCTTAGGCCCATAAGGTATACCAAGACCAACAATGTTATGTAACCATAAATGAATATAATAGAGATCATCTACACTACAATAGTGCAACTACAACCAATTGATAGAATTAGGCCAGAAGAAATATAAGAGGTACATATTATAGCCTAATGGCCCATAAAAGCGGATATAAACCAATCGGGCCCATAAGTGCTGATAAAGGGAGTTAACCAAATTATTAAAAAGGAGCTTAATAAAAAAAAAAAAGATCATTGTAGTGGATTGAGCCAGCACTAATGATATAAGTGGATTAGATAGAAGCCTATATAATAAAACCTCAGAAGAAATCAAAGTAGAAAGGGCTTAGAAAAGGCCTATAGATAAGAAAGTCCTAAAAGCACTATAAGACCCTAAACTCAAGAATTAGCTTTTCATTATAACTTTCCACTTCTCTAGTATTAACACATGTTATATTTTCTTTCATATGTACAAGTGAGCTTGACTACCTCTCTGACGTCCCTTCCAACTACTACAGATTCGTGATTACCATTATGGACCAGTGAGAAACTTGACTTTATTCACATTGTGTGATATGTAGTTTAGCTGCACCTAAAGAAAAATAATAAATTGGCTCGTGTGGGGATTTGGGATCATGTTTAATGATTAAAATAACTTAATTATAGAGATAACTTTATATTGTGATGTTTTTATGTGTTGTTTGAATTTGATGAGTGTTTATAGTGCTTGATCACTAAGAACCAAACTTAACATTGTCTAGCAATTAATCTAAATGATCATGCATGACAAGCTACGTTTGCATTAACATTGCATACTTGTTGGTTACTACAGTTACGTATTATCTTTTGGGCCTATGATGACTTCAGAGGTTCTAATGATAAATTCTAGCTCCACCTATTCTACCATGAGAATTGTGAATTCCACAGGAAGTACTTGGTTTTAGAGGAATGTCGCCCGTTGGTTTATCACATGAAGTGAGTAATACTTAGGAAGTTTCTTTGTTTCTAGGTAAATAAATGTTTTTAAGGGCTTTAAAGGTGTTATCAGGTATTCTCTTATTCTCTCGGCGCTAGTGGTAGGTGCTGAGTTCCTTAACCTTGGTGTGAGGGCATAAATCACCACCCTGTTTGGATTCTGGTCATCTAAACTTATACGTGTGTAATCATATGTTTGGGTGTTGCATTGCATATCCCTGATTAATAAAACTTGTTGTGATATGCCATTATGTGTTTAATGTCTAGTTACTTCACTAAGCTATGGCTTTCACTCACACACTCATAGATTTCACAAGTTAAGAGGCAACCCTTGGTTGGTATCCATAAGAGACCATAGGCCAATATGCACTCAACTTTTTGGGTAGGATCAAGCGAGTGAGACAACCTAGAACTCGAGTCTTCATGTTTAGCTACTATTATATATATATATATATTTATGTTTAGACTTGTGTTAAAGATGTTCTAAGACTATGTGTTATGATAACTATGTCTAAGTCTATTATCTTCCAAGATTAAAAGATTATTGTTATCAAATTATGCTATTATGAACATGTGTGCTTTATTCATATTCTATATAACATTGATCTTTGTTAATCAAGTTGTACCCTAGGAGTAACTTGCTCATATCATACGCTCATGTCTCTCTAGAGCTTGGCTTAGGGACTATGGATAAACATGGGATGGGATGATACGTTTAGGGTAGCCTTCGAGGCATGAATACCTAAGCTTGTCTAGGTTCCTAAGAATATGTTATGTAATCCTTTTGGATGCTGGAACACGAAGCTAGAATCAAAGGTACTTGGTAGTGGATCCTCAAGACACATGACTAGAGATGCTTTGTTGTTCGCAATTCTTTTAGAACAAGGCAACATATGATTTAATGACAACAATAAGGCAAAAAAAAAAAAAAAATTGCAATTGGTACAATTAGTTCTCCTTCATACTCTATAGATAATGCATGCATAGTTAAAGGATTATCACATAATTTACTTTGCATAAGTCAACTATGTGATAAAAGACATAAAATAAATATTGATCAAGATAAATGCATAGCCTATAATAAAAATGGAGATAAAATGTTAAAAGGATTTAGAAAAAGGAATATATACTTGATACGACTATCTAAAGTAGTTTCTGAAAATTGTTTTCTTACTCTTGATGATAATGTTTTCACGTAGCATAGGGATTTCATGTGGCATAGGAAGCCTAGAGATGTTAACTTTCATCAACTTGAAAAACTATCTAAAAAGAACTTAATCAATGGTTTACCTAAAGTTTTCATAAAAGAAGATGTGAAATGTGATGCTTGCTTGAAAATAAAATGGTTTCGACCATTCATGAAAGCAAATATGTTATATCTTCTTCTAGACCTTTGGAATTGCAATATATGTATTTGTTTAGTCTAATAAGAGTTGAAGGTCTTGGTGGAAGTAGCTATGCCATGGTCATAGTAGATGACTTTTCACAATACTCTTGGGTTCTAATTTTACAAAAGCAGAGTGATGCTTTCTCAAATTTTGAAAAGTTTGCAAAAAGATTTAAAATGGAAAGGACTATCCATAATTAGTCTTAGGACTGATCACTCAAAGCAATTTGAAAATAATGAATTTACACTTTTTGTGAAAATCATGGCATTACTCATAATTTTTCAGCTCTCTACACTTCTCATCAAAATGAGGTTGTAGAAAGAAATACCAGAACAATTCAAGAGATGGCAAGAACTCTTCTAAATGCAAATAACACACCCAAATAGTTTTGGGCTAAAGTAATTTCTACACCTTGCTATATAATGAATCGTGTTTATGTTAGACCTTGTACAATTAAGACTTCATATGAGTTGATTAAAGGTAGAAAACCAAACGTTTCACACTTTCAAGAGTGAAGCAGCAAATGCTTTGTTAAGAAAATGGGAAAAGACCTTAAAAAATTTGAAGAAAGAGCTTGTGAAATAATTTTTCTAGGATATTCATTAAATAGTAAAACCTTTTGCATATATAATAAAGAAATTCAAACAATTAAAGAATCAATCAATGTTAAGTATATAAATAATTATGTAGATGATGATGATCTTGTTACGTACGTTGAGAATTGAGATAAGAACATATAAGAAAGAAAGAACTCAACAAGGGTTAGAAGATAAATTTGCTTCGAAACTTGAAATCGGAAACATTGAAGCACTAATAAGTCCTTTAGATGCTAATCTAGAAGGTTATCTAGGGATCAAATCAATTACCAAGAGCTTGAAAATACTCATTGTCGAGCCTAGATTTTTCGTTCCTGGTTTTATTTCTTTTAATCCGATCCGTATTAAATCCGAATCCATTTAATACAGATCCTCCACTAGGAATTAAAAAAAAATTTGGCGTTGCCACCCGATTAGAATCAGGAAAAATTTATAAGTTAGGATTAATGAGTTGGCTAATCCTAATTTAACTACTAGTCTGTGAAAAATTTGATTTACAAACTAAACTTTATAAACCAGAAATTTTGGATTCGGGGGCTAACATATTAAAACCATATGGCTACCACTTGAAATTTAAAATTTATCTTTTTAATGCTTGAAAATTTACTAATGTAATATATATATATATATATATTTACAAATTGCAATATTCACAAGTTATTATTACAAAAAAAAAAGACATTATTTATGTACAAATAATATTGATATTTACAATACAAAAAGAAAAGAAGAAAATATTTTATCATTTTTTATGTAGCCTCAGAGGTGCCTATGTACCCGCTAATCGGGATCAACAACACGTAGTTCTTTAAGAAAGTTTTAGTGGATTGATTATTTTTAATTTTTTGAACTCTTTCACTTTAAGTTAATTAAATTTTATGATTGGCGAAAAGATAAATTTTAGTGTGAGTCCTCTAGAACTATCAATTTCACCTTTTTATTAAAAAAAAAATTATAGGTGTCGAACAATCATATATATTTACATTATTTATTTAATACTCACATACATTATTTTATTTATATCTTTATTTATATTTAATTTTTACTCATTATTACTTTAACATATATACATCCTATTTACAAAATATATTAATTTTATTCTGTATTTTTATTATCCCCATTTTTTATTCCTTTTCGTACTTTCTTTTCTTTTATTCCTTTTTCTTTTATTTAATAAATTAACTAACTAATTAATCAATATAATAACAAACAAACTAAAATGGACTTACCTGGAGTCGAACATGACCGGGTAGGGACATGAACATGAACTGGATGGGGATAGAGACCAGGAGATGGATTGAATGGATGGCAGGTTGTGGACGCGGAATTGGATTATAGTTCACAGCAGAGTTTGGATGGCCGACGTTGTCCGAGCTTGGCTTTGCAGTGATAAGTTGAGCGAGCTATTTGTTGACATTGCATGATCGATGCTGGATTTGAACACGGTCTCTAATTTGTGTATGCCGAACCCAAAAACTCTCAGGCGGTGATTGGGTTTCATTGACGTGGCTTTTCGGGACGCGATTGAGGATGGCTGGTGCTTGGATTTCAACTGGTGGGGTTGGAGGTGATTCTAACGACGTGTTTGTTAATTTCTTCTATCTTTTTTGTCATTCCTCTCTCTGTTTTTTTTGTGTTTTTCTTCTATGTTCTTGTTCTTATTACGTGCCGGGTATTTATAGATGCTCAACCCATTTACCTACCCCTCATTTACCACTCACCTAGCCACTCACTAACACGGATGCTTATCTCAACTGACAGCTTGCTGACACGTACGCTTACCTCATCCAACCAATGAGAGCATGTGGAAAAAAATGAGAAAAAAGGATAATTTGCCTCCTCATGGAATCGAATCCAGATCTCCTTTATGCATGCTAATGACTTATTCATATAGGTTGTTGGCCAATGCCTTGTTCTGGTTTGCACACAAATTATATTTAAGGCTTTAAAAGTGTTCTCGATTAAATAAGCTCATTTAGATGGGGTATTTAATTGGGTAAAAAATAAATCAATAATTAAAATTAGTATTATATCAAGCCAAAATATTTTTAAAAATTTACTATTAATTTTGTTCCTTTTTTTTTATACATTTGTAATGATTTCTTTTTCTTTTTTTTTTGTTTTCTTTCTTTTTTTGTAATTTGCGGGCTTAATATAATATTAACTTTTATTATAAATTGAATCCCTAATTGGGCAAAAATGAGGTGTCTACAGCTGCCCCTCTTTGTGGGGATGTTTGATAAAACTTCATCACAAAGATAAAAAGAGAGACCCCATTTTTGGCTTTTGAAAGCTCAGGGCAAACTGAAGACAGATAATGGGCTCCTGTAATTGATCAACTAGAGATTATAACCGAATGATGAAAGTCCTTTAACCATGCTTTCTCAATGACTTGGGACGAGTGCTCCATGAGCTGGCCTCTAATCTGACAGATGCGCTTTTGAGCTGGCACTTGACCTGGAAAGGTGCTCCTTAAGCTGGCCTATGTTTTGTCCCAAACACACTCCTTGAGCTAGCATTTGGCTCAGATGTAGTATAGGTGCGCTCCTTGAGCTGGCACTTAACCTGGAGAGGTGCTCCTTGAGCTGGCATTTGGCTTAGATGCAGTACAAGTGCGCTGCTTGAGTTGGCGCTTGACATGGATAGGCGCTTCTTAAGCTGGCCTATGTTTTATCCCAAACACACTCCTTGAGCTGGCATTTGACTTAGATGCGATACATGTGCGCTCCTTGAGCTGGCACTTAACCCGGAGAGGCACTCCTTGAGCTATCCTATGTTTTGTCCCAAACGCATCCTTAAGCTGGCATTTAGCTTAGATGCGGTATGAGTGTGCTCCTTAAGCTGGCACTTAACCTGGAGAGGCACTCCTGAGTTGGCCTATGTTTGTGTCATCACGCGCTCTTAAGCTGGCATTTGGCTTAGATGCGGTACAGGTGCGCTCTTAGAGCTGGCACTTGTCCTAGAGAGGTGCTCCTTCAGCTGGCCTATGTTTTGTCCCAAACGTGCTCTTTAAGTTGGCATTTGGCTTAGATACGGTACAAGTGCGCTCCTTGAGATGGCACTTGACCTGGATAGATGCTCCTTAAGCTGACCTATGTTTTGTCTCAAACGCACTCCTTGAGTTGGCATTTGGTTTGGATGCTGGGCTTCGGTCTTTCCTTTTTAACAAGACTCGGATAGGCTTCGAGTATTTTCTTTTTAACAAAACTCGGATGAGCTTCTGGTCTTTTCTTTTTAACAAAACTCGGATGGGCTTCGGGTCTTTCCTTTTTAACAGGATTGGAATGGGCTTCGGGTCTTTTTTTTTAACAAAACTTGGATGGGCTTCGAGTCTTTTCTTTTTAAACAAGACTTGAATGGGCTTCGGGTCTTTTCTTTTTAACAAGACTCGGATGGGCTTCGGGTCTTTTTCTTTTTAAATAAGACTCGAATAGGCTTCGGGTCTTTTCTTTTTAACAAGATTCGTATGGGCCTTGGGTCTTTTTCTTTTTAACAAGATTTGGATGGACCTCGAGTCTTTTTCTTTTTAATAGGACTCGGATGGGCTTCGGATATTTCTTTCTAAAGAGACTCGGATGGGCTTGGGGTATTTTCTTTCTAAAGAGCTCGGATGGGCTTCGGGTCTTTTCTTTTTAAAGAGACTTGGATGGGCTTCGGGTCTTTTCTTTTTAATAAGGCTCGGATGGGCTTCAGGTCTTTTCTTTTAACAAGACTCTGATGGGCTTATGGTCTTTCCATTTTAACAAGACTCGGATGGGCTTTAGATCTTTTTTTTAACAAGACTCGGATGGGCTTCGGGTCATTTCTTTTTAACAAGACTCGGATGGGCTTTGGGTCTTTTCTTCTTAACAAGACTCGGATGGGCTTCGGGATTTTCCATTTTAACAAGACTTGGATGGGCTTCAGGTCTTTTCTTTTTAACAAGACTCGGATGGGCTTCAAGTTTTTTCTTTTTAATGAGACTCAGATGAGATTCGGGTTTTTTCTTTTTAATGAGACTTGGATCAGTTTCGGGTTTTTTCTTTTTAAATAAGGCTCGGATAGGCTTCGGTCTTTTCTTTTTAACAAGACTCGGATGGGCTTTGAGTATTTTTATTTTTAATAAGACAGATAGGCTTCGGGTCTTTTCTTTTTAAAGAGACTCGGATGGGCTTTAGGTCTTTTCTTTTTAAAGAGACTCGGATAGGCTTCGGGTCTTTCCTTTTTAACAAGACTCGGATGGGCTTCGGGTCTTTTCTTTTTAACAAGACTCCGATGGGCTTTGGGTTTTTTCTTTTTAAACAAGACTCGGATAGGCTTTGGGTCTTTTCTTTTTAACAAGACTTGAATGGGCTTCGGGTCTTTTCTTTTTAATAGAACCCGAATGGGCTTTGAGTCTTTCCTTTTTAACAAGACTTGGATGGGCTTTGGGTCTTTTTTTTTTTTGTTGGGAGACTCGGATGGGCTTTGGGTCTTTTCTTTTTAAAGAGACTCGGATAGGCTTCGGATATATTTTTTAAGAAAAAAAAAAGAAACTTGGATGAAATCTTCTAAATTTTTTTTTTCAAATATTTAAGCTAATGTCTTCATTTCAAAAACTTATTTTTTTTCTTCTCTTAATTTTCTTTTCTTTTCTTGAAAAAAAAAATTTATGGAAAAGTTTGAGGGAATTTTTTTTAAAAACTATTTTTACTTTATTTCTCTTTTTTTCTAAAAATTCCCTTTTTAAAAACCTTTGAAAAGTTTCTTTTTCTTTTTTTTTATTTGGAAAAATTGCCAATAAGTGAGAATCTTTTGCGATTAATCACGTATAGGATTTATGTCACGCTCGAAAGGTACCCTAAACGTGTTAGTCTGCCACATACGGCATTAAAAATTAAGAATGACTTCTCGAAGTCATGCGAAAGTTTTCAACACCATATGTAAGGCATCTATCACAACAATAGGAGACACCGGTGGGATGTATAGTTTGAAATAGTGAATATAGCATACAAGAATCTAAATAAACATAAAATTTGTCATTAAGAGAATATAATCCTTACATCATCTTAGGGGTTTTCCCTTATAATTCTCCAAAAAATCATAATAAGAACTTAATCTTTCTCACAACCAAATAATACTAACGCCAAAAGATATTAAAGGATAATTAACCTAGGATCTTCAAAAGATTTCCAGAAGCTTTTCTAAGACATCATCCCACTTGAGTATATGAAGTCTTCAGGCATAAAAGATATTGTCCTGTTACCACAAAGATCTATCGGAGTATAAGCATAACTAGCTTTGTGAGAATATTCCTGAATCAGTGTACTTGTATAAATAATTTCAAGCAAGTTATTAACAAGCATATGAATGCATCAAGCAAGTGATCAAGCAATACATATGATCTACAAATCATATGTTTGAATGGATTTACCTCTCCATTCTGGGTTAGGTGTTCCAGGCTCTTTAAAACCCATCTTTAAATCCAACTCATGTAGTTTATTTCAGGCGCCTACTCGCCCATCTCAAAATAGTTCTTCAGGCTCCTATCGCCCATCTTGCAGATTCAGGCTACTGCACACTCGGCTACTAAACTCTTGTCCCATCGAGAATAGCAACTCATGCAATGAAACTAACTATGTGATATGCATGAATCAATTAATATAATTCACAGTATATGTTATATAATTTAAAGGTGATCATAGAATTTTGCACACACTCCAATAGAATAACAGTAAAATAAGTTAATTAACAACGATTCATGCCTCGGTATGCTTAATATTCTTTCAACCAATATTATCATACATAATTCATTTTCATCTTTTTCTACTTCTAGTGCCTCTAGCTACAAGCACAACCAAGTACGAAAAAGGTAGGAAATAAACTCACTTGGCCATGAGGATCTATCTTTCTTATGGATGAGTCGATCGGTAAATCCACTAATCAAAATAATCCTCCAGGTATGAATACTCCTCCTCGGGTTCACCTAATCAAGACGAATACCCATGATGAGTATTTCTTGTTGATTCTATGGTACTTATCAAAACTTATGTCATAAGACCATTAAAATTTGCGTGGAAGGTAATTTTAACTTAAAATGATCATAACTTGGTCAGTTTAACTCAGAATTGTGCTTATAATATATCGTTTTCTACCTACTTGAAAAGATATATCCATTTCTAATGTTATTTTTCTCATAAAAGCTATTTGGGTTGGAAAATACTACGGTACAGAATAGTTACAAATTTATAGTTTACAAAATATGATTTTTCCAAACTTTAATTTACTCAAAAATCCTTAAGCAAAATATATGGATATATATATAGTTGAAAAATCCTTTGAACATATATCTATACTCATATTGTATGCATGATCTTTGTAGTGTTGTCTCAATATTGATATTTCATAAACAATTTGTCTTTAAGGATTTAAAAGACAAGACTTTTGAAAATTTCTCCTTTTTGAATTGTTAGAAAGAAAACAAAAATATATTTGAGTTATTATGAGTAAATGCTTTATTATTATTTCATTTTCTTACTTTTCAAAAGTAAATTCATTTTTAAAAATTTTGGTTCTTTAAGTTATCTACCAACTTTATTTCTAGTGATTGAAATTAAGCTTTTCAAAACATTCTTTAAGTTTCAAATATTTGAAGTTGTGTTAAATGTATGTTTTCCTTTTATTTTTTATATCATTTCTCTTCTTTAGGAAATAAGTTTACTTTTAGACTTTACTTACTTGACAAATTTTATTTTTCTAAATTGGTTTCTAAAATAGTGAGTTGATTTTATCTTGGTTTGAAAAACTTATTTTATTCTTAATATTTGTCAAGTGTTAGAATAATTCCTTTAGACAAGTTCGTATGAAAAGCTTTCTTAATGAAGAATTGTTAACATTAGAACTTAGTAAAACTTCATTTTAATAATAACAATATAAAATTCAAGTTTTGAAGATACTTTCATAGTATGTGATTTTCAAAGTCTAAAAATGAACCTATTAAAAGATATAGTTGACTTCAAGTTGTAAACCCCTAAATTTTCGGAATCGGTTTAGCATAAAACCCTAAACCGGAAGTCAAACCGAACCCTAAAGGTCAACAAAACCCTAGTCTACCGTATCCAACTAAATCCGGCATTGCCGTTTTCTTTGGCCCTAGAAAACGAAGTTGGGATAATTAGCTAGAATAGTTCGTAATAACCGTACGTTTTATAAAAATTTCAGTTTCGCGAAAATCGGGTGTCCTTCGAACCCGATTGGACATAGTTCTCAAAAAACGTGTCCGGAAGCCCGGAATAGTAAAAATATTCCGAATACACCGTTAGACTCGTAAAAATATAAGTTTTCCAAAAATATCAGTTTCGTAATTTTTAGGTAAGTAAAAATAACAGATATAGCTATTATATGCCTATTTTCTTACTACCGGTACTTTAATTGTCATGTCTACTTTACATTACACTATTCATTACTATTCTACACTATTGTTTCTCTACTTTTTTACACCTATTCTTACACTCTATATAACCTATAATCTTAACTTTTTACCTTTTCCATAACTTATATCACATCTACCTTACATATTACATCTTTTATTTCTTCAAAAAGTCAAAAAAAAAAAATAAAACAAATACCCCTCACCCATGCATGGCCGGCGCCCCCCCTCTCTCAATGCCCTCTATTTGTTTTAATTTTCCTTTATTTTAATCACACAAAAATCACTCCTCGATTTCCTATAAATACCCCCCTCCTCTTTCACTTCTTTCACACCACTTCTTCTTTAAAGTTATTATAGCAAAATCTCTCTCAAAATTCTCTCAAGAGTTCCTTCCAAGAGTTCTTCTTAGTCTAGCTTCTTTTAGGTAAGAGTTTCTTCAAGAAGTTTCCATGTTCATCTACTTAGTATGAACTTAATGTGTGTTTTCTAAAACCATGAAGGTTAAGAAAGCAACAATAGGTTCATACTTTGTTTTTGTTCATAATCATAATCCCTTTATGTTCATGTTTCTTTTATGATCAATTAAGTTTCTTTTATGTTCATAACTACATACTATATCTATATAGCTATATACTATTTAGAGCATAAAGCTCATGATCTTGCAATTTATTTACCTTTCATTCAATTTATTTACTTCAATGTATTTTATTTATTCCAAGTTGTTTTTAAGACTAGTCTCTAGTCTTAGACTTGTCTTCATCAAGTCAAAACAAGCTTTTCTTTCTTTCATTTTATTTTATTATGGGACTAGTCTACTTCTTAGTGCCGAGAGCCTTGAAAAAGCTAAGACTCCAATACTTGACTTTATTATTATGCTTTATGGTTATCATTATTCTCATAATCATGTTCATTTAGATTGTTGTCCATAATTTTATTTAAAAAGAAGAATTTTGTCACTTAGAAATACGTTTATGTAAAGTATAAAATCTATAAAGCAACACAAAATAAACTCATTCCTTTTCATGTTACAAAAAGAACTCACTATAATTTTATAAACACAAAATAAACTCATTCCTTTTCATGTTACAAAAAGAACTCACTATAATTTTATAAACTACTTTTACTTTAAAAAAGAAAAGCTACTTAGATCCTTATTATCCCACCTTATTTTTCAAAAGAAAATATTTTTGTTGACAAAAAATGGTTCTTTTCATAAGAAAGAAAATAAGATGGATGACTAAGGAAATTTTAAGTAAAGACCTTTGCAAACAAATAGACAAAGAAAATTTATGGTTTGAAAATAATAAATTATTCTTCAAATTACAAGAAGAAGTTAATAAGATTATAGAAATTAGTTTTTCTACAAAAAGTCCTTAATTGTTCCACATTATTTTTATAAAGAAAACAAATTTTCATGCATGGATGATTATCTTTGAAAAATATGAGACATGAGAAAAAGAATGAGAAATATCAAATAAGGATTTTTGCAAAACAAGTAAACAAAGGAATTTACACAAGAAAAATGAATAATAGCATATTTCCTAGAAAACTTCAATATAGTATTAAGGTAACTTAGAAAGTAGAAAATTTTATTTTCAAAGGTCACTTAGAAAAAGATAAATAAAACCAACATGAAACATTTTTAGAAAATAAAGAAAAACAAGGTATTCATTTCAAAGAAATTTGCAAAAACAATTTCCGAAAAGCTTCAAACCAACATTGTTTTACCTAAGAAAAATAAATTGGACAACAAGACACTTGAGCATGCTTAAATATGAGTTATATAGATATAAAAAGAGAATTTTTCAACTATATAGATAACTAAGTATTTATCAAACAAATTTTGATTTCTTGAACCAAAGTTGTTTTTACTTGGAAATCCGTGGTGAATTTTGTCGCTACTTTTTTGGAGCCTATATGGCTTTGTTTGTTGGAAATAATTTTGGAAATGGGTAGAACTTTTTGAGTAGGTATAAATTGGTGTATTATATGCGCGATTCCGAGTTAAAATGACCAAGTTATGGCCATTTTAAGTTGGAACATTCCTTCATATGAACTTTAACATTCTTTGATATTGTTTTGTCAAAATTCAAGAAAATCATCAAGAAAAACTCATTGTGGGTATTTTCTTTGGCTAGGTGACCTCGAGGAAGGATCCCTTTACCTCGAGAACTATTACGATTAAGTGGAGTGTGTGAACGACTCATCCGCTTAGAGGAATAGGCGACAATGGCATCGTGAGTTTATTTCCATTAAATGCTATACTTGTTGTGCTTGTAAATTAGTTGCACTAGAGTTAGGAAAAGATAAAGCGATATGCATGAAAAATAATTCATTGAAAGAATTCTAAGAATATCGAAGCCAGAATTGTTCTAAGTGATTGTTTTAGTTTAATATTGATTTGTGTGAAATTCCTTGATCGCCATAAAGTTGAAAATAATTATGTTATGACTTTATAAATTAATGAACTCAAGCATACCACGAAGTGAGTCACATTGCATTGTTGGGTTATTATCCTTGGGTGAGAAGGATAGTAAGCTCATGTCGAAAGCAACACTTAGCAGGAGATCCGAAAGCGATTGCTTGACGGCTTAGATGGAATATGCTTGGCGGTAGATCCGAAAGCAAGGTCAATCAAGTAGATTTAGAATGCTCGACGATGTGTGCTCGTGAGCAAGAAAACTTTTTAATTAAAACTACTTGAATTGAGGTTACGTATCACCAAACCCCGAATGGAGGGCGTAAATCCATTCAACATATAGTTCCCGGAAAACTATATGCCTATTTGCCCACGTGCTTGTGCATTATATTTGTTTGATTAAATCAACTTGATTGAATCTTGTTACAAGAAGTTATTTATGGAAATAGTTCTCACTAAGCCTATTAGCTTATACCCTAATAGATATCTTTTGCAGTTCCAGTACTTATGGTTAAGGCCACGTGGACCATGCGGGCAGGTAATCTCTCATGAACATTAGAAATTTGGGTAAAATGTAGCATAGTATTAGCATGCAAATATTTATATAATAGATGAGTAATTTAGGGAGTTGTCCCTAAGTTGGTAAAGTCTTTGCCATGAATGAATAATTATTGTGGATCCTCTTTTCTTAATATGTTTCTATAACTCCTTAAGCTTCACAATTCCATATATGGTCCTAAAGTTGTGAAAGTACGCCTTATACTTAATATAAAAGCTTTTGGGAATGGCTAAGGTTGTCATACTTAAGCTTTAATATTGAGTGTGGCGGACAGTCACGTTTAGGGACCTATTGGGGCATGACACAAGTCTTTTATTCAAGACTAAAAATTTTTATCTTGATGGAGTATTTAGTTTTTAAAATAAATGAGTTCATTTTATTATTTTGAAGAAATCTTCATTACTAATTCTTTTAGAATTTATGATTAACTTATCCTTTGAAAAGAGTTTATGAAAACTTAAATCTTTTGTTGAAAATTCCTTTTGTTAAGAAATCTAGTTTACTTTTTCTTTATTTAACAAAGAACCCATTTTTATTTTTATTTAAGACAACAATATTATAATCATGCATGAATATGTAGCAAAGTAAAAGTAAAGATAATACATAATAAGATAAAAAAGAATTACTTGTAAGTAAATAAACATAATAAAATTGTCAAGCATTAGGAACCTTAGCTTCATCAAGGTATCCCGGTCATGTATTGGGAGCTTTAGCTTCATCAAGGCAACCCGGGACTAAGAATGGACTAGTCCCAAAAGAAAGAAAAGAAAAGGAAAAAAAAATTGTTTTGACTTGATATGAACAAGTCTAAGACTAGAAAGACTAGTCCTAATAAATTGCATAAAACAAGTAAATAAATAAATTGCAAAACATGAAAATAAATAAACAACAAATGAGCTTATATGCTCTAAATAAATATATAGACATTATATACATAATATTATATAGGTTAGATAATAATAACAATAACAACAATATAATAACATAATGTAAAATAAGAACATGAACAAAAACAAAATATGAACATATTGTTGCTTCTTTAACTCATATAAGTCTAAGAAACATACACTAAGCTCATGCTAAGTTGTATGAACATGATAAAGAAATTTAAGTAGGATTTTACCTAAGGTTTAATGGAAGGTTTGAAAAGAGATGAATGGGTTTTATGTTTGATATTTTTCTTCTTGAAGTGTAGTGAATGGTAGAGAGTATTTTGAGAGAGATTTGTTGGAGAGAGGTTTTGAGAGAGTATTTTGGTAGAGTTTGTTATGTAAAATGGATGTGTGAAAGAATGAAGGAGGAATGGGGTATTTATAGAATTTTCGGAGTGAATTTTTGATGTAATAAAATAAATTGAAAAAGAAAAATAATTAAGAGAAAAAGAGGGGGAGTTGCACCGGCCTTAGAAGGATTAGGGAGAGAGTGAGTTGATTTTGTGTGAATTTTGTAAGAAAATAATTTGATATAAGATATGATTTGATATGAGGTGTATTGGAAATATAAAAAGTAAGAAAATAGGTATGCAGTAGTAAGAAATAGGTGTAAGAAAAAATAGAGATAGTGAAATAGTAATGAATAGTAGGAATAGTGCTATGAATAGTAGACTAGACATATAAAATACCGGTAGTAATAAAAATACGCGTAAACGAGCTATATCTGTTATTTTTATTTACTAAAAAATTGTGAAACTGATATTTTTGAAATCCTTGTTTAATTATGAGTCATTTTGTGTTATTGGAATATTTTTATTATTCCGATCTTCGGGACATGCTTTTCGAGAACTGATCTTGTTTGAGTCCGAAGGACACTCGAAATTCGCGAATCTGATATTTTTATGTTACCCTATATTATTATGAACTATTCTAAGCCACTAACTTAGTTTTATTTTCTAGGGTTTAAGAACGCGGGATTGCCGGAGTTGAAACTGTTTGATTGTCTTGGTCTTTGTTGACTTTTGAAACTCCAGTTTGACTTGGGTTAGGGTTTAATCCAACTTTACCCTAGAAATTGAGGGGTTTATATCAGGGATTGGATAGGTGGATCTTTTCATGTTCGGGTTTTCGAATTGAAAGATTATTAAACTTTTTATTTTTTAAAATTCTCTTGCGAAGTCTCGTGATCGAAACTTCTTAAGGTTCGGTTTCAAATTGGGTCAAACTTTAGGGTTTCGATTCGATATTCCAAAACCGTTGTTGAGAAATTCGGAGGTTTACATAATACCAAGACTCAAGAATGACTGCTTTAGTCATGCGAAAATCTTAGTATTATATGTAAGGCGTCTAACACGGTAATAGGAGACGCTTTTGGGAAGCATAGTCTAAGCAAGTAAGAATGAATATACAAGAATCCAGAAATAAAATATATTATAGCATTAACAACCAAAGGTCTATTACATGATTTCTTAAGGGCATGCCCCTGCTAAAACCCAAAGATTGAAATAGTCTTTATAATATTTAAATACTACCTTAAAGATTTAAAGGAATTCTAATCTAAATCTTTAAGTAGATTTCCTCCAAAAGCTTCAAAAGGGTACTTACACGGATATGAGGAGACTTCGGGTACAAAAATAGGTGTTCTTGAGAATGCAAATACCTATAAGGGCATAAGCTTATGGGCTTAGTAAGTCAATCTCAAAAATTCATACTCAAAGTAAATTATCAACCAAGTTCATTAATCAAGCAAATGGAATGCAACAACCACATGAGCATACAAGACATGTGACTTTCCGAGAATCATATGTTGAATGAATTACGCCCTTCATTCGGGGTTAGGTATTCAGGCCAATTACAACCACAACTTTTAAAACACTTTTATAGATCTTACCAGCACCTATACACCATAAAAAACTTGTAGTTATTACAGGCTTCTACTAGCCACCAATTTATGTAGTTCTTACCGGCTCCTACTCGCCACTTACATGATATACTGGTTATGCCTACCACCACTATTATACACTTTTTCCACCAATTGTATAGTAGTGAATGAAATGTGACTCAACATATGGAGTGCATGCATAATTTATTAATTAAAGTCTAGTAGTTATATTTAACTTCTTTCAGGTGAGCAACCAATTTCAAATACTTCAAGATATTTAAGTACATGCAACTTTATTACAAACAAATCATGTTTTGATATACTTAATATTATTTCAACATATTATCATACAACTTCCATTTGATTTTGTCCAAATTCTAATGCAACTAAATTTACAAACACAATCATAAGTATGAAAATAACGGGGAGTAAACTCACTCAGCCATGATGACACCTTTCTTGAAATGGATGAGTCATTCGGGATTTTCACTTAATCGTAGTAATTTTCGAGATATGAACAATCCTCCTCGAGATTACCTAATCAAGAAGAATACCCAAAATGAGTATTTCTTTTTGATTCTATGGTACTAATAAGGAACTATGTTATAAGATCATTAAAATTCGTATAGAGAGAAATTCTATCTTAAAGTGACCATAACTTGGTCATTTTAACTCGTAATTATGCATATAATATACCGTTTTCTACCTATTCGAAAAGATCTATCCAATTCTAAAATTTTTTTCATCAAACTAAGTTTTTTAGGCTCTGAAATAGTGGTGATCAGATTCACCATGAATTTTCACAAAACTTTTATTCCTTCTTTTTATCAAAGCTCATATCAAAAGATAGATATTATAATAGGTTGTAAAACCTTTGAAATGTATATACATATATTTATTGACTCATATCAAATGTATGAAATTAATGAAGTTGTCTCAAACCATGAATTTTAGTAAAAGTAGAGTCTTCTAAAGAAAGTGAAACTTTTGAAAATTCCTCTTATTTTGCTAAAGAATATTTCAAGTTATTTTAAATGAGTAAATTTTCATTTGCTTAGTCTTTTAAATTTCCAATGAATGATTTTTATTTTCTAAACTTAGTTTCGAATACTTCTTGAAAATAATAACAACTTTATATTTGTAGAAATAATTTCATTGTTTCTTAAGATCATTTTATTTTCATGGAAGGAATTTCTTTTTTGTCAAACTAGTATTGATAAGAAAGTGGAGTTTAGTAAAACTTTTATTTTACTCAAGAATTCCTTCCCATGTATGTATAAGAAAATTCCTATGAACTTCTCTAGATTTCTTAGAAAAGTTTGTTAAGATAAAAATCCTTAGTCTTTATGAAAATTACTTCTAACTCTTAGTTTTAGAGCAAATTTTCTATTCTAAGAAAACTTTTCCTCATTTATCTTGTTGAGACAAAAATCATTATGTTCATGCATGAATATGAATCATAAAATTATGAAAGCATAAGAAAACATAATAATTAAAGAAATAAGCTAGTAAAGAAATAAATTAAGTATTGAAACTTTAGCTTCATCAAGGTATCCCGGGACTAAGAATAGACTAGTCCCAAAAAGAAAAAGAAAATGTTTTGACTGGATGAGGACAAGTCTAAGACTAGAAAGACTAGTCTTAAAATCAACATAAAAGTAAATAAATTGCAAGGTAGTAAATAAATTAGAAAACAAAGAAACTTATATGTCCTAAAAGATATATATAGCTACATAGATATATTTAGATAATTATATACATAAAAGCAACATAAAAGAAATTTGATTCATGAACAAAAGCAAAGTACGAACCTGTTGTTGTTTTCTTTAACCTTCATGGTTTAGAAAACACACACTAAGCTCATACTAAGTAAATGAACATAAAGAAAACTTGAAGATTTGTTACCTAAGAGAACTAAACTTGAGAGAGCTTTGGGAGGATATTATTGTAGAGAATTTGATAAAGTAATTTTGTGTATGGAAGGTGTGAAAGAAGTGGAAGGAAGAGGGGGTATTTATAGGAAAATGTGGAAGGAAATTTGTGTTAATTAAATAAATGAGAAATAAAACAAATTGGATAGAGAAAGAGAGGGGGCTAGCGCAACATGTAGTGTAGAGCGGGAGAAAATTTTATTTTTTTGTATTTTTGTTAATGAAAAGTAAGATATGAAAGATGTGAAGTTGTATTGGAAATGAAAATTGTAAGAAATAGAGGTATGGTTTGTAAGAGTAGGTTGTAAGAAAAAGTAGAGATAGATGACTAGTGTAAAATAGTAGTAAATAGTGTAATGTAAAGTAGACATGACAATTTAAGTACCGGTAGTAAGAAAATACGCGTATAATTGCGATATATGATATTTTTAATTACCAAAAAATTATGAAATTGATATTTTTGAAATCCTTATATTAAATTGGTCCTATTGGTGTTATCGGAATATTTTTATTATTTCAGGCTCCGGGACACGATTTTCAAGAACTGATCTCGATTGAGTTTGAAGGACACTTAGATTTCGCAAATCTGATATTTTTATATAACCTAAAGCTATTACGAACTATTATCACTAATCATTCCAACTTTGTTTTCTAGGGCTAAAGAAAACGGGAATGCTGGATCAAAAATCCAGGGTTTGTACTAGACTTTTGTTGACATTTAGTGTTTCGGTTGACTTTTTTATTCTAAGATTAAACTTAAAATTAATCGAAAACTTTAGGGGTTTACAATTTACCCCCCTGATCACTCATTTTAGTTCAACCTTAGGCTTGACTATTAAACCACTTAAGGTTTCTCATTGAAAACTTTAAACACTGGAGGGAAAACTTTTCTTTCTAAGATTTTGATTTAATATTAAGGCATTGTTTTTAAACTTTGGGGAAAATAATTCTTAAACTTGAGGCAGATACCTTTCGAATTGGGCAAATGATTTTCATACCAAGGTTAGTTATCTCATTTTGAATTGTCTAGTCAAAGAGTACTTCCTTGCACTCTCTTAGGCTTATTTTCACACATTTGACTTGGATTCCAAAAATTATGGTCTGACTTGTAAGTGATACATATTAGTCAATCTATTAGGTTTTTCTGGATCGTAACATAGCCTTTTGGTTTTTAGCTTTAATTAAAAGGGATACCATATGCAGGTAATTTTGAAATTTATTTTCAACACCTCTTGATTTACAAGTCAAGGACCCTTATGGAAAACTAATAATGCACTTATCCTTAGTTTTAAGAGCATTAATAAATCAACTCCTATGATTTGAAGAGTCTCTAAAAGGGGTGGTAATGAGGGTGGGCCTATGATATAAAATTAGTGTAGATTTTGGACTTTGTGTTTTGATGGGTTTTTGTGGTTTTGAGCTTTGAGCATATGCTTGCAGTTTTTAGGAATAATCACCTTGCTTGATTATTCTTCATTTTTTTTAACTTTATTCTTGTACCTTTTCCTTCTTTCTTCTTTTTTTTTCTTTTTTGTAATCCCTTTTTCTTCCCTTTTTTTTCTTCTTTTTTTTTTTGGGATATGCATCTAAAGTGATTTATGCTTCTTCATCTTTCATTGAATGGCTTATAGTTCAAAGTGTATGTTGTGTATGGTATCGAAGTAGAGACTCTTCTTCCTTTCAAAAGACATGAATTATCTATATCAAATGATTGCTCTTGAATTGATATAACTAAGGCAAGCATACATTAGTTAATCCTTTTTTCTCCTCATTAATGACCCTAACCTCCAAATTGCCCCATTGTGGGGTGGTTCTTGATAGGGCTTACATTTTTAAATAGTTCTTTAATAGGCTCAACTGGGATGACAAGGGATAAGTGTGTTTGGGATATTAAAATGAATGCCTAATTTCATTTTGACCAAAGTATGAAATTCAAGGCAGATCTCCTTTAAGGAATAAGTCTATTTCCTCCCTTTAAAGTCACTCAACTCTCAAGTGTTTAGGGTTAGTGTTTAGGAGTTGTCTTGCCTCTTATCATTCTAGACTTTTTTTTCTAAATAATGAGATATCATTCTTGGTTTTCAATCATTCATTTTTCAATTGCCTCAAGATAATTTACTAAATGCCCATTTTGTATTGGGTTTATATTTTAGAAATTAAGCCTAAAAAATGCCCCTAATTAGTAATTGATCAAGTCCTTTGGGTTACCCCTTAATTTTGATTTCATTTCATTTGTAGTTTGCTTTTAGCTTAAAGTGAGTGATCATTGGGGCAATAATTTGAAATATCATTACCTAGTGGCAATTTTCCTTTATCTTTTTTACTTTGAAAAACTTTTTTTCTCTTTTTTAAAATTTTTAAATTTATTAGAAAATAAGTTTGAAAAATTTTTTATTCTCTTTTTTTTTCAAATTTATTAGAAAACAAGTTAAAAAAAACTTTTTATTCTCCTTTTTATTTTATTTTTAAATTTATTAGAAAATTATCTTCTAGAGATAGCAAAGCATTAATTAGTGAAAGAATGATGGATATTTTTAAAAGAAAAGTATTTGAAAATCACATTTTATATTGATTATTTGTAACCTAAAGTGTGAATTTACTTACAAAGATAATTCATTATTTTTTTATTTTATTTCATTTTCTCTTCTTTTTTTCTTTCAAAGCAAAAACTATTTTACAAATTAAAAAGAATAATAGTAAAAAAAAAATATGAAGACCCTTTTTTATAAAAAAAAAATTACAAATGGAGACTAGCATTTATAGAATGATAGACTTGAGGTTAAGGGAGTGGAACACCTATAACAAAGAGATTTTAGTGGAAAAGAACCTATAACTATCTAGAAGAAGAATTAATCTAATGAATGATCAAATTATATACAATATGTAGATATTTACAAGTCTATTATACATTTTTAACAACTTTTATATACAAGTTTTGTATTTACTTTATTATGATCTATATAATCTAAAGAGTATTTGCAAGTTTAGTTTTTTTTAGAATTTATTTACAAAAATAAAAATGGAAAAACAAGATTAATGATAAATATACTATATACATATTTTTGATATCACAATGATGTACACTATTTACATGAGTAAAAGAAAAATATTTTTATTTTTTTTAGAATCTTTGAACTATATGCAATAGACTACAAATGCTAACAACAATCTATTATTTACAAAGTATAAAGAATTATTCATATTATATATTATACATGCAATTCACACGGATGCAAATCTAGAAGTTGGCAATTAATTAATAATGGGGCAATTATGAGATTTCCATTTCAGTTACAACCTCGTTTAAGAAAAAATGAGATAAATAATTTTCAATGAAAGAATTTTAAAAGAATTTGAAATTGTAACTCCTTAAAGTATGCCCCATTATTATTGAAATAATCTAAATTATTCAATAATTAAAATTGCATGTGAATATAATATTAGTTTTAGATATCGAGTTTGAAGTAATTTTGATTTATGAAAATGAGTGTGTAAAAATAGGTTTGATATATTATGTTTATTAATGTAAATTATTGATGTATGTGAATATGTATAATGAAATTAATGTTATTGTTTTATGCATATTAATGTGTATATAGTATAACTTTTGTTATGCCTAAGAATTTGTTGACAAAAATTTTCTTAAGTTTAAGCCTATTTTTCAAGCCTAAATTAAACCCAAATAAACTCCAAATTGAGCCAAATTTAAACCTAAGTCTTATATGCATCAAAAGCCAAACTTAGAATATTAATGAGTCACAAATTTGATCAAAATTGGCCTCTTTTGGCAGCCCATATTTCCCATACGAATTTTCCCTCTTTCCTTTTCTTGCTCTTTTCCTTTTTCTTCAAACCATAAGCCCTAAACCAAAAACCAATATCAAGCTCTTGGATTCAAAAATCTGTCCAAGACAAGGCCTCTACATGTAAGTCAAAGCTAGTATAAACTCTTTGTATTATTTCCTTTCTTGTAGTATAGGTGTAAAATCTATGGTAGGATGAGTTAATGTCTTTTGAGTTATATGGTTTTATGCATTGATATATGTTAGGTTGTGTTTTGTTATTGTGTGAACTTGTTTATGTATTATAAAGTGAGAGGTGTTGGTGAGAGGTGAAGTTGATTTGAGTAGTTGAAGTTGAAGTGTAGAGTAGGAGAGGATTTGATGTGAATGAAGTAGTTTAATGTGTTGTTTTGATGTTCAAAGTTGCTAGGATTGGTTAATGTGGGTAGAAGATAGAGTATGAAGTAAAATACGTATTTGAAGAAGGATTAAAAGTGTTATATGTTATATTTTTCAAAGTGTAAAGCAAGGGAAGTAAAACACTTTTCAAATAGGTTTGTTTTTGGAGTGTACGCCGACATCTGGTACTTTAAAGCCAGCGGCGTAGAGGAGGTGTTGAATGTGATCAGAATCAATTTTTTTAAAGCCGCTTAAAACGCCACTGGCTTTTGTAAGGAAATTGGTCAGTGTTTATTTTTCAAACCGTACGCCGGCCATTAGGGCTCCAATATCGCCGGCATAGAGACTGTCACGCCCCCTAGGGTATTCTAAACGTAACAGCTCGCCACATACTAAGTAAGACTCTCGAGTTCCCTACCCGGGGCCTTCGGAAGTCTTAAGTAGATGTAAGGCGTTCCTTTACGACAATAGAATACTTCAACAAATGGAGTTAAACAGTTTAACGAGGCATTCATTAGCCATAGATAATAAATCAAAATGCATAATTTAAGTTTACAAGATCTAAGAGGCATTCCCCCGCAAAAGAATAACAGTCTATTACAGTCATCCAGAGTTTTTAGTTTCCAATGGAAGTCTATACAAAAAGGAATGGATTAAACTTCTATGGGAAACTTGTCACGCCCCATAGGGTACCCTAAACGTAACAGTCCGCCACATGCCATATAAGATTCCCGAATTACCACCTTAGTCTTTCGAGAGTCTCATATAGATGTAAGGCGTACCTTTACACAATGAGTACAAGTCCGAATGGAGATAAAAGCTTAATTTGGCATGCATGGGCAATAGGATATAATTCATGAACATAAATAAATATTACAAAATTCTAAGGGGCATTCCCCCGCAAAAGAATAATTAACGGTCCATTACAGTCATCCAAGTCTTAGAAGTTTTCTATGGAAGTCTAATACAAAAATTACAACTTCTAGGGAAAACTCCTAGCTTCGGTACCTGTTCAGCCGGGTCTCTTCGCCTAAGCCATAAATGTGTAAGCTGCAAAAGGAACGGATTGTAGGGACGTAAGCTAACTAGCTTAGTGAGTGTAATCTCCCACAAAAACATTTATGTCACACAATTCAAGCAAGTTATTAATCAAGCAAGTGTATGCATCAAACACATGAGTTCAGTTCACACACATATGACCAACCGGAAATCATATGTGGATGGAATTGCGCCCTCCATCCCGGATTAGCAGATTAACGAATCCTGCGGTACTAACATATCCCGTTTATGGATCACGGCTAACCCTACGATTATTCGATGTCGTTTATGGTTCACGACTAACCTACGATTATTCGATGTCGTTTATGGTTCACGACTAACCTACGATTATTCGTTGTCATTTATGGTTCACGACTAACCTAGGATTATTCAATGTCGTTTATGGTTCACGACTAACCTACAAATGCTCATACTCCATCCCCTTGTGATATGCACATGTCAATTTATCATTAACTCAAGTAGTTGATTAAGCCAATTTACTTAGGCGATCAATCAATTTATCAGACAATCCATCATAGCTAACTATACAATCAAAGTTTATCACCCGGTTTCGATATTCTTAATTTGTGTTCTCACATCATCATCAATATATAATTTCCCATTAATCCCCATCATTCATATTCCATTCAATTGACCTATATTCTAGTGCACTACTTTACAAGCACATACAATAAATGAATTGGGAAGAAAAACTCACTCCGCCATTGGTACTCCGGTCTTCTAGTAATAATAGTCCGGAGGTAACTCGTCACCGTCCACGGGTTCACCTATTCATATAAGAAATTACCCTAACAAGTATTCTATCAACTTAGGACACTAAAACTCTAAGGAAACTTAGTGTAATCGGAATTCGCGTCATTTCCGAAGTTCCGTTTTAAAATGGCCATAACTTGGTCGTTTTAAGTCGGAATTTCGCAAATTTTATACCGATTTCTATCTACTTCGGAAGAGATTTCTAAATATGAAGTTTAAATCAAATTTTGAAAATATCTAAGCCTCGGAATTGAGGGATCAGATCTGTACAGCGGGTTTGTCAATTCCAAAAAAATGCGGTTTTCATGAATGCATTTGAGATTCCTAAGTGTAATATGATGCTAAATGCAATGGTAATGATTTTCCCTATCATGAATGTCATGATGTGATCCTTAAGGAGTCTATGTTCTTATAACTTTTTAGATTTAATGATTTTAGAAAATAAACTTTCCTTAGAAACCATTTCCTCTCAATGTTTAGTAAGTGAAATTACTACACTTGACCACATCTACATTTTACATGGATTTCCTTTAGATAAACTCTACTTTACTTAAAGAAATTTGACCCTTACATTAGTTATATCCTAAGACCTTTATTTCTTTAATTAATTTCACATTTATAAACTTTTAAGTGGTCTTTCACTATGGGGTTTCCAAAAATCCGAATTTACAAAAGTTCATTTTCAAGTTGATTCCTTTAGGAAAAATATATTTTATACTTGAAACTTTAAGTATATATACCTATATCCTAAGGACTTCATTTATTAAGAAAGTATCATTTTTGAAAGAAAAATAGTGTTTTCTAACCCTACATCCATTATTACGAATTTGGTTTCATAACTTTCAACTCAAAACTCCTATGGACTTCATTTCTTGTTTCCAACATTTTCTTTAGTAAAAACTCCTTTAGACTCATGAAAAATACTACTAAAACATTATCTATTACCCATAGGCTTCATTTCTCTTATGAAATACATGTTTAGAAGTTGTTAAAAGTGTTTTGAACTTGGTTTTCAAAGTCATCCGAATTTTCAAAGTTTTTTTCTTGTAAAGTACTTTTCTTTTTGACTTCATGGACCCATCTATTTATATATCTATATACTAGAAAAGTCATTTACTAAAGACAAAAGTGTTAAAGACTATTTATGCACATAAGAACAAAATAATAAATGAAACTATAAGTGCCTACATGATCATGAGTAACAAGATGATGGATCTACTTATCAAAAGCTTAAATGAGTTTTAAAAACATAAAAACCATATTTTTATAAAAGTTCCTTTGTTTAAAAGACTTTTGATGGATAAAAGTAAAGCTTTTGGTATGAAAACTTCTTTAAAAGATAGATCTACTTTGTAATGGTTCGGGATTTTTGTTTAGATATCTCATTGTTCCTACTAAAAGATCATGGGAACATGGAGTTGAAATATCCAAAAATCACTTAGCCATAACAAGGTTTCATGAGTTGGAAGTAGTGGATCTTTACTTACTTGAAGTGGATGGAAGATAGAAGAGAAAAATGAGAAGTTGTGAGGATTTGTGTGGGGGCTCTAAGGTTTCGGCCACAAGGGGAAAAGAAGGAAGAAGGAGAGCTTTTACACTTTGAAAAAAAAATTTGAAAGTGAAGAATGAGGAGAGAGAGAGTAAAGGTAGTTAATAGGAGTTGAATTAGGTTAAGTGAATAAGAAAAGAAATAAAAAAAAAAAATCAAATGAGCATGGATGGGGGGGAATGTGGCGCCGTTTTGGAGCTTAAAGCCGGGGGGGGGGGGGGGGGGGGGGATTTTGCTTTGTTTCATTTTGATTTGCTTTGATTTGATCTTTACATCACTTGTCAAAATTAAAGTGAAGTTGAAAGACTAAAGTATGGAAGAAAGGAAGAGATGTGATTGATGTTAAAAGTTATATTTGTAGGGTAAGCTAATAGGTAGACTAGGTAGTACTTTATGAATAGTAATGAATAGTTGACAAGACAATTTAATTTCCAGTAGTAATGAAATACGAATAAAAAGGCTATAACTGTATTTTTCATAAACCGGAAAATTATGAAAAATATATTTTTGAAATCCTTATTTTATTTCGGTTCAAATGAGTACTCTTAAGCATATTTTTAAAATTCTAGTTCCGAGGCACGTTTTTTCCATAATGGGTCTCGGGATGACCCGGAATTGAAATTCTCTTAAAATAAGATATTTTCTCAGTTTGAAATATAATCAAGAACTATAACCAAAATTAAATTTTCTTAGAAAAGTTTATTAATTGGAAACCAAGGAAAAGCTGGAATTAGGGTTCTTAGTTCTCACTCCAGGCTTGAGCTATTCCGGTTTTGGGTTTTGGGTTACCGGTTCTATGGTTATCTTAGCTACTTGAAAAACCGGGGATTACAAAACTCCTATCTCCGGTACCTGCGCTGTGGCTTGTCTCGGCTAAGCCATATAAAATCATGCTGCAAAAGATAGAAACATGGGCGTAAGCTAACTAGCTTAGTGAGCAAAACTCCATAACGCAATTAAACATAATTCAGTCAAACAAGTAATTATTCAGGCAAGAGTATGCATCAAACAAATGAATTCAGCAAACATATGACCAACCGAAATCATATGCGGATGGACTTACGCCCCCCATCCCGGTTAGCAGATTAAACGAATCCTGCGGTACGACGCCGTTTAAGCACACTCAACTAACAAAACTTCGTTATGGATCACGATTAATCAACAATTTCGTTTTATGGATCACGATTAACCAACAATTTCGTTTTATGGATCACGATTAACCACCAAATGCGAATGCTCCAACCCCATCGTGACATGAATGAATTCAATTTACAATTGGAGTCGAATATTCATTAATTCAATTCTTTAAGTGACCAACAAGTGTTCGCAGACATTCATCATAAGATACTAGTAAACAGTCAATATCTTAACACCCGGTTTCGATATTCCTTAAGCTCCATTGCACATATCAACAATAACAACATAAACAATTCCATATACCCCATCATGCATAACAATTTCTTTTATCTTTGCCTACACCACTAGTGCCACTACATTACAATCACAATCATTAATTGAGAGTGGAAGTAAACACTCGACGCCATTGGACGCCAAACTTTTTAATAATAATATCGGGAGGTAGCGTGTCGTCCTGCTCGAGATCACCTACCAAGCAAGAATAATCCTGATGAGATTCTCATCATGCAACTAAAGCAAACTATACATCTAGACTAGTTGAATTCGGATTTCTCGCTATTTGCGGAAGTCCCGACTTAAAACGGCCATAACTTGGTCATTTTAACTCGGAATTTCGCAAATTTATATCGATCTCATCTAATTCGAAAGATCTATCTATTCTAATATTAAATTCAAGTTTTGAAAATAGTAAGGTCACGGAACAGTGGGATCAGTTCTGTTCCGCTATTGATCCGATTTCGAAAATGTGCTTGCTTTTGATAAGAAATGTTCCTAGTTGGTGATTCATGCATGAATGATATAGGAATGATCTATTAATGTGTATGCCATGTAATGAACTCAATATGTGCATGGTCATGATAATTTTTGTGGTAATATACCCTTATGAACTCCTAAGTGTTAGAAAATCTTTCAAAAGTTATTTCTAGTAGGCTATTTTTTCCACATTATACTCTTTAGGGTTTCTTTGGCTTTTAGTCTTGTAGTCCACTTGTTTTCTATCTAAATATGAGTTCCCAAAGTCTATAATAGTCATGGCCTCCAATCATGCATAAAAATTCACATTTCATTTGGTAAAACATGTCTTTAAATAAGTACTTGTAGAAATCCGAATTTTCCAAATTTCATTTTCTTGCATTTTCCTTAAGGAAAATCTTGTCTAAATGCATTAAAAGTGAAGCTCCAATGTATAACTTTATCCAAGGACTTCATTTAGCATAAAACATCCATTTTAGACTTAAATACTAAGTGTTTATTTAGGCATTACCCAAAATTACGAATTTGACTACACATCCAAAGTCAACATTTTTCCTTCTAACTTCACCTCTTGTTTTCCTTATTTTTATTATGCCTAAACTCATCTAAACTCATGAAAATAATTCCTTCAACATGTCTATTACACATACCCTCCATTTTTATCTTATGAAATATGAGTTTGGAAGTGATTTTGGTAGTTTTCAAGGTAGGTTTCCACTTCATCCGAATTTCAACTTTTCATATTTGACAAAGTCCTTCCTTTTTCAATGTTCTTGCCTCTATATGTGAAGATCTACTATCTAACATCTCTATACATGAACAAGACTTCATTCTTATGATCATCAAAGCATATAAAACAAAAAGTACCTATGATCATGCATGTACATGAAGTATGAATGTCTAAACCTTAGATCTACACATAAGACATATAAAGCATGGATCTCATGGCATGAACAACAATATGTACAAGATCACAACGTACATGCATGAACAAGATAAGATCTTAACAAAAACACATCTAAACATTAGATCCATGTCTTGTGATGGCTTGACATTCTTGTTCATGTGTTTCCATGTCCCTAGCATGAGCTCATGGGGATTTAATGAGGAAATAACACAAGATATGGTCTTGCCATTACAAGATCTAGGAGGAACAAGACTTGAATCAACATACCAAAGAAGTCTTGAGATGGAAATGGAGAAGAAACAAAGTTGAAATGGCAAGGGAGTGGGGGAGGGAAGTGCTCGGCAATTGAGAGAGAAAGAAGAGAGGTTTTGTTCCTTTTTCAAAGTTAAAATGAAAGAAATGAAGAGAGAGAAGAATATATTAGTATGTATATCAAGTAAATTAGGGTTTAACTTATTAAATGGAGTAAAAATAATTAAATGAGAGGGGAAATGAGGGAGGGGCGCCGCCATCATGCATGTGGGTGGTGTGTGAGTTTAAAAATTGATATTTGTAATTTAGTAAATGAAATTGTAATAAATGTAATAATTATTTAAGAGACAAATTTTCTTGGAAAAGAAAATTGAAATGAGTAGTAGTTAAGGATGTAAGAATAGGGTAATGGGTAGTGTGTAGTAGGGACTTGTGAATAGTAGACAAGACATCTACTTTACCGGTTTTTCCGAAAACACGGGAAAAGCTATAACTGTAATCTTTATAGCTTGGAAAATTATAAAATTGATATTTTTGGAATCCTTATAAAATTACGTTCTAATGAATATTCCGGAACATTTTTCTGAATCCGTGGCCCGGCACGCTTTTCCGTAATTGGGCTCGGGAAGGCCCGGAATTGAAAATTCCCGAATTTAAAACTTCCAAAGGTTTGAAATGTACTTTGGAACAAAATTAAATTCATTTACTTTGTAATATTTATTTTACTATGAAACCGAAGGAAAGATTTAGGGTTCCTAGGCTTCATTCACTAAACTCAACCTGATCATTAGGTTTCGCTTCCAATTCCCGGGTTTCCTAGCTACTGAGAATTACCGGGTTTACAACCTCCCCACCTTAAATAAAGTTTTTCCTCAAAACGGGACTGACGTACCTTGTCCTTCGAATATCTCGGTACTTTCTTCGATTTCATCTTCCGCTTCCCAGGTTGCTTCTTCAAAGGCATGATTCCTCCATAACACTTTCACGTAGTGAATGTCCTTGTTTCGTAGCCTTTGAGTTTCTTATCCAATATCTTCACTGGGTGTTCTTCGTATGTCAGGTTTTCCTTCAACTAATCGGTTCCAATTCCAGAATCCTTTTGGGTCGGCAACATATCTCCTCAAAACTGACACATGGAAAACATTGTGAATTCCGACAAATTAGGTGGTAACTAGCCGATACGCCAGGTCTCCGACTCTTTCCAAGATCTCAAAGGTCCAATGTATCTCGGGCTTAACTTCCCTTGTGACATCCTCTTGATACTTTTAATCGGTTTATCTTCAGGTACACATGATCACCCACCTTAAATTCAAGCTCTCGTCTTTTCAAGTCTGCCCAGCTCTTTTGTCGATCCTGAGCTTCCTTCATCTTCCGTTGAATCAACCTTACTTTGTCCGCGGCTTCCTGTACCAACTCTGGCCCAATTGCTACCTTTTCCACTTCATCCCAAAACAAAACCTACAACGCCTTCCATACAAAGCTTCATACGGAGGCATCTGAATGGTGATGATAGCTGTTATTGTAGCAAACTCATTAGGTGTACATGACTATCCAATTCCCTTTGAATTCCAAGGCACACGCCCTCAACATGTCTTCTAGGGTTTGGATTGTCCGCTCGGACTGTCCGTCGGTCTGAGGATGATAAGCCGTACTGAAATGCAATTTAGTACCCAAGCTCTTCTGCAAGCTTGTCCAAAACTTAGACACAAATCTCGGGTCTCTATCTGAGATAATCCCTGTAGGTATGCCATGTAATCTTACGATCTCTCTGATATAGATCTTAGCTAATCTTTCCATTGAATAGGTCATATTTATGGGTAGGAAATGCGCCGACTTAGTTAGCCGATCCACTATTACCCATATTGCATCACAACCCGATGGAGTCTTAGGGAAACCACACACAAAATCCATGGATATCTGGTCCCACTTCCATTCAGGAATGGGTAGGGGCTTTAGCAATCCGCCCGGTCTCTGGTGCTCTACCTTCACCTGTTGGCATACTGAGCACTTCATTACATAATCTGCCACATCTCGCTTCATTCCATTCCACCAATAGCAACTTTTCAAATCTTGGTACATTTTGGTGCCTCCCGGGTGCATGGTATACCCGGAGTTATGTGCCTCGCTCATTATTTCTTTCTTCAACTCCTCGTCCTCTGGTACGCACAGCCTCCGTTCATTCGGATCACATCTTCATCATCTACGGCAAAGTCAGGGTACTTTCCTGCTTGGGTTTCCCTTTTTATCTTTTGCATCACTTCGTCATACCTCTGTGCTTCTTTGATTCTTTCTACGAGGGTTGGTTCCAGCACCAAGTTAGATATCTCAAGTTCAGCACTTCGATCTATGAACTCGATCCTTAGTCTCTCAAATTCCTTAATCAACTCCTTCTGGCTTGTGATCAAAGCGGCTACCTCCCCATGATTCTTCCGACTTAGGGCATCCGCGACTGCATTTACTCTCCCTGGACAGTAATTTATTCCCAGATTAATCTTTTATTAATTCCAGCCACCTCCTTTGTCTCATATTTAACTCCTTCTGTGTGAACAGGTATTTAAGGCTTTTATGATCTGTATATCTCGCACCGTTGTCCATACAGATAATGTCGCCACAACTTCAAGGCAAAGACGACTGCAGCTAGCTCCAAATCGTGCGTAGGGTAATTCTGCTCATGCAGTCTCATTGCCGAAAGCATACGCAATGACCTTCCGTTCTTGCATCAAGACGCACCCAAGACCATTTCTTGAAGCATCACTATGTACCGTGTAGACTTTTCCGGTCGGTAAAACCAAAATCGGTGCCGATACCAGTTGTCGCTTCAGTTCCTGAAAACTTTGTTCCCTCTTGTCCGTCCAAATGAATTTTTCATTCTTTTGGGTCAGTTAAGTCAACGGCTTGGCTATCCTGGAAAAATCCTTCACAAACTTGCGATAGTAGCCAGCTAGTCCCAAGAAACTCCTTACTTCAGTAACTGTTTGTGGTGGCTTCCAATCCACTACCGCCTTGATCTTTTCGGATCAACTGATATCCCATCACCCGTTACCACATGTCCGAGAAATATCCTGTTTAACCAAAAGTCACACTTGGACAGCTTGGCGTACAGCTTGTTATCTCGTAAGGTTTGCAATGCCAAACGGAGATGCTCCTCATGTTGCTCTTTGGTCTTTGAATATATAAGGATGTCGTCTATAAAGACTATTACGCACTTATCCAAAAGTGGTTTATAGACCCTGTTCATCAGGTCCATAAATGCAGCTAGGGCATTAGTCAGTCAAATGACATCACCAGAAACTCGTAGTGCCCATAACGAGTACGAAAAGCCGTCTTAGGCACATCCTCAGGCTTGATCCTCAACTGATGATACCCCGAACGTAAGTCAATACCGAGAACACACAAGCTCCTTGCAGCTGGTCAAACAAATCATCGATTCTTGGCAATATCGATTTTTGACAGTCACTTTATTCAATTCCCGGTAGTCAATACACAATCTCATTGATCCGTCCTTCTTCTTCACAAACAAGACGGGTGCACCCCATGACACACTGGGTCTTATAAATTTCTGGTCCAAAGTTCTTGTAACTGCGTCTTTAGCTCCTTCAACTCGGCCGGTGCCATCCGATATGGCGCTTTAGATATCGTTCTGTATTTGGAGCCAACACAATCTCAAAGTCAATTTCCTTCTTGGCGGTAATCCCGCAAAATTTCTGGGAACACATCCAAGTACTCATTCACCACTGGAATATTCTTTTCCTCACGGGTTTCCCCTTCATCCAGACACCCTCAATTGGTATCATCTCCTCATCCTCCATCAACTCAAACGAGCTTAGATCAACCCTTCTTGGGACTAAGGTTTCTCCCATAAATTCTACTTTTTCTCCCGATTGATCATAAAAACATACTGTCCTCCTTTGGCAATCCACTATTGCCTTCACTCTACTTAGCCAATTCATCCCGAGGATGACTTCGTATTTATTCATTTCCAGAACTAAAAATCACTTTTGGAGTGGTGACCATGGATTCCCAATGGACAGTCCTTTATCAGATCTCTAGTCGACACAACACTCCCCGTAGGGGTCTTAATCCTCAAGCTAACCGTGGTTGTGGCTATGGGCAATCCAAGTCGGTTGGCCAAACTACAGGTGATGAACGAGTGGGTCGCTCCCGTGTCAAACAAAGCATAGGCTTCCACGCTATTTACTTGTATGTGTCCTGAGGTCAACAAACACCCATCACATATGAACCTTAAAATATTCTTAATGCTATCCACATAGGGTCTCTACTTCCAGCTTTCCATAGTATATTCAATTTCATTTAAACAATAATTCAAATTAAACAACTTAATTTCAACTTAGGAGGGGTTTCCATTACTAACCTGTTACCAGGCCGCCATCAACATTCTCGCCTTGATCCAACGCTGCCAATTCCACTTCCTCATCTTCATCTTCTTCTACCATCCATTAGCCCTCTAAATTGTACAGCCTCATCCCATGCATCGCGGAAGCTCTCCTCCCGCTCTTGTTACCAGACCTCAAGGAGTTGGTATTACCCGAGGCTCCAAAGGGTCGGGCCACGCTCTTTCGTTGCGAACATTCGAAGCTAAGTGCCCTTTCTCCTTGCAAATGAAGCAAGTCACTGCCAGTTTCTTCGGCACGTAAAAACCATGTGGCCAGCATCACCACAAAAGTAACACTTGTTTCTCAACTGCGGGCATTGCCTAGGCGCATGCGTCCCCTTACATTTCCAACATGTGACATTGGTCTTGAACTGGGTCGCTTGCTGCTAGACTCTTCTTAAACCCTTGTACGGCCTGTACCTTTTTCCTTTAAACCCTGAACTTGAGGCATCAAACGGCCTTTTCCCGAATACTCTCCTTTCAGGCTCCTGATATTTCCTTTTTCTAGCCCCTTCAATTACCCTGGCCTTTTCTACCATCTCAGGGTAGTTCTTACTCCGAATTCTTCCAACTGATCCGCAGGTCCTCGTCTAAGCCTCCCAGAAATACCTGCTTCTTTAATTCTTCACTATCCCTGAAAGATTCAGGGGCATATTGCAGCAAGTGAACAAACTCGTTTCATATTGCTCTACTGTTCTCCCTTTCTGCTTTACATAAGGAAGTCAGCACTATACTTCACCCTCAAGCTAGAGGGAAAATAATTATTCAGGAATTCCCGGCGAAAGGTTTCCCAAGTGGCCGGGGAAGCAAATTCCTTCTCTGGAGTCCCACCAGACTCGTGCATTACCTTAACATATACGTCCCATATTCCAACTGCAAATAAGGTGGATCTCGATCAGCAAAAGAACGTTCAACTTGAGCCAACCAATCCTCGCTTCATCCGACTTACCGAATGCCCCATCAAAATACCGTTGCTCTTAATGAAGTCTGGTAAGGAGCTTCGGTGGGTCTCCTATATGGCGGGGGTACGGCAACTGCACATTATAGGAATGCTCCTCTTGTGAGTAGGTGCCTCTGCAGTCATTTCTCGATGATCTGCGCGGATGTGGGGCTGAATCCCGGCACTTTGACCTGGGCTGGGTTCTGAACTGGATTTGATTCTGGATGAAAGTGTTCAGAAGATTGGCCAATTGTCCAATCGCATTAGCACATCGCCCTGTTGTTTTGGGTGCTACTCCTTGGGGGTTAGGTTGTTGTATAGCCGTTGATTGCTTCATTAAATTAGACCCTTGTCCCTGGTTCCGAGTTCGTCGGTTTCGTCTGCTTACACAATGTTTAATGGACTTTTAGTATCTTTAGGGGTTTTAGGTTTCGAAAGAATAAAATTAATGACAATTCAGAAGTTGCGAAAATCTGGAATTTAAACTTAGAAGAAAAGAATGCATAATTCCATAAAGTCATAAGATGAGTCATATATCAATCCATAAAAAACATACAGAATAATTAAAAGAATCACAAAAATAGGAGAATCCACACATAGTGTAACCAATTGATATTTCACAACAATAATGCAATGAGTGAATGCTTATGCAATCTATATGCAGTTAATGTTCTCTTATGTATCATGACTAGAATGCGTACTTTTCACAACTCCATTTCTTTGAAACAAAAGATCCTTTTTTTTCATTTCTTTAGCAGCCATACAAATATTACATCAAAATTTTAGTTCCCAAATTTGGCTAGCTAAGCCTCCCCCTATTCTAATCAATTTCCCTATCCCGAAAACATGACAAAGTATAGGGAAAAAGAACAAATAAAATACTAACTATCCTGAAATCCTAAGGCAAATTGGCATCCCGCATTGCCACTACAAAAATAAGAAAGTCAGGACTCCTCTTGGACTTCATGGTTAGCTAACATCCCGTCTCTACTCATCACTAGAGTCATCGGGGGTCGGGCTAGGAGGTTGTCTCCTGCTGGTAGAACCACCATCGTCCTGTCGGACGAACAAGCTAAGATACTCCCTCGTGGTCATCCTCCGCTTCCTAGCGGTCGACTAGAGCTCTGGATCTTCACTTTCTTCTTCTTCTTCTTCTTCTGTTCCTTGCCCCCTCGCTTACTTCTTCCTCCCACCTCCTACCTCGGGCTCACCTAGGCGATTCACCTCTACTTCAGGCTCTCTCACAGGCTCTTCTGCCAAATTTCAGTCTCCATAGCACTGGGCCTTCGGTTCCACTACTGCAGGTCACACATGGTTCTCACCTCCATATACACATCTCTCCATGCCCTGGAATCTACCTCGGTTCTACCCTCCACTATCCGTATATCCAACATCTGGTTAAAATCCCATATAATTTGATCGGGTTCTGGGTTTACCTGCATTTCTGGTTCAACAGGCGGGGTATCCTAGTACCTCATCTCTTCCCAGTTTGGATCCTCCTCGGGATCCTCCTCCTCTCTTCCTCTTCATCCTCTCCAATCACAGTGCTCCATTCAGCTGCATACCTATATCAATAGCTGGGGGTGGAGCTATCACTCGAGGGAAGGATATCTAAGTAGATTGCATGCCAGGTGATGTGATTCCATGCATCAGCTAAATTCCAATCAGATGATCATATAAGTTATCATGAGCGTACACATATAATCCTATGGGGATCCATACCCTAAAATCTGGAGGGGTTCGAGTCCCTCCTCCTTTCAAGATAAATTTGGCTTCTCTCGTCATGGGCTCACGCCCGTAATCAACCATGATCCTCTCTAGAGTATAATTGTCTCTAACTTTGTCCAGCTCCTTCTTCCCATAGGATCATACCTCAATTGATCCACTACTGAAGCCCATCTGGTATATCTCGCCCATCCTTCAATAACTTGTACATTTCCCCTATGTCCATGTCTGGCTAAGTAGCAAAATCTTCACACAGTTCTCTTAGCCTCAACCTATATTCTACCATCGTTTCATCAATTCTCTTCGTAAAATTCCTGGTCTCTCCCTGGTCTCACTCAGGGAGACCTACATCAAAACAATACTACTAATCAGACTTAGCAAGAAAACGTTTTAACTCCATTTAACCTATTAGTTAGATTTCTAGGTCGGTTTCTTTTACTTCTATTGTCTTGTTTTATAACCTAGTGCTCTGATACCAACTTAAACTGTCAGCCCCGTAGGGTATTCTAAACGTAACAGCCCGCCACATACTAAGTAAGACTCTCGAGTTCCCTACTCGGGGCCTTCGAAGTCTTAAGTAGATGTAACGTTCCTTTACAACAATAAAACTTCAACAATGGAGTTAAACAGTTTAACGAGGCATTCATTAGCCATAGATAATAAATCAAAACGCATAATTTAAGTTTACAATCTAAGGGCATTCCCCCGCAAAAGAATAACAGTCTATTACGGTCATCCAAAGTCTTTAGTTTCCAATGGAAGTCATACAAAAAGGAATGGATTAAACTTCTATGGGAAACTCCTATCTCCGGTACCTGCGCTGTGGCTTCTCGCCTAAGCCATATATAAAATCATGCTGCAAAAGATAGAAACAATGGGGGCTAAGCTAACTAGCTTAGTGAGCAAAACTTCCATAACGCAATTAAACATAATTCATCAAACAAGTAATATTCAGGCAAGTGTATGCATCAAACAAATGAATTCAGCAAACATATGACCAACCGGAAATCATATGTGGATACTTACCCCTCCATCCCGGGTTAGCAGATTAACGAATCCTGCGGTACGACGCCGTTTAAGCTCACGTCAACTAACAAAACTTCGTTTTATGATCACGATAACCAACAATTTCGTTTATGGATCACGATTAACCAACATTTCGTTTTATGGATCACGATTAACTACCAAATGCGAATCTCTAACCCCATCGTGACATGACTGAATTCAATTACAATTGGAGTCGAATATTCATTAATTCAATTCTTTTAAGTGACCAACAAGTGTTCGCAGACATTCATCCTAAGATACTAGTAAACATCAATATCTTAACACCCGGTTTTCGATATTCCTTAAGCTCCATTGCACATATCAACAATAAAACATAAACAATTCCCATATACCCCATCATGCATATACAATTCTTTTATCCTTGCCTACACCAACA
>JAMXBD010004813.1:0-41313 GCA_024138025.1 Combretum micranthum
TGACTTCTGTATAATCTGCACACTGCACACTTAATAAATCTTATTTATTTTATTCTTCTTTAGTTATCATCAAATAAAATAAAGAGAACTAACAGCTTGCAATAAAGTTGTATGTGTTTTATTACATTGAAGTATTTGAAACTGATTGCTCACTTGAATGAAATTAAAAATTTACGACTGACTTTAATTAAGAATTTATGCATACACTTTGTAAACCCCGGTTTTCTTAGTAAGAGAGTAATCGGAATCGAAAACCAAAACCCTAAACAGGATTAGTATGAGCAACTTAGGAACCTAGATCCAGCTTTTCTTCGATTTCAATTTAAAAGAACCTTTATAGAATAATTTAAGGGGATTATTTTTTAAAGTATATTTCAAACCATAAAAATGTTCTGATTTCTAAAAATTTCTATTCCAGGCCTTCCGAGCTCCATTACGGAAAAGCGAACTCCGAAACTAGAAATTTAGAAAAATATCCGGACTACTCTTTAGAACCGAAATTTTATAATGATGTCAATATCGTTTTATAATTTTCGGGTTTAAAAATTACAGTTATAGCTTTTCCTGCATTTTTTTTACTACTGGTAGTAAATGTCTTGTCTACTATTTATTATTATTCACAAGTACACTACTACATAACAACCCATACCCTAGTCTTACAACCTTACAAACACTCAATTATATTTCTTTTTCAAGAATTTTTGTCTCTGACAAATTATTACATTTAATACTTTTTATTACATATATTACATTTGAAACAATTTCAAATCTCTCTCTCTTTTCCCCAATTGAGGCCAGCGCAAAAACCCCCCCCCCCCCCCCCCCCACCCCCCCATTTGACTCCAATTTGCTTTATTTTATACAAACAAACCCTAATTTCACTTGAGATAAATAGTCTTTTACTTTCTCTCTCTTTCACTTTATTTCATTTGTTTCAAAAGCTCACAAAACCCTTCTTTTCTCTCCTTATTGTGGTGACTCTCACCATCACACACACACAAAAAAGCTTCATTTCTTCTCCATTTCTCATCATATCAAGCTTTAGGTGATGAATCTTAAGCCTCTCTACTATTTAATCTTGTAGTGGCAAGATTATCATGGGTATTTTCACTTTTAGGTCCCCATGAGCATTGCTAGGGATAGGAAAATACTAATACATGAATAAAAGCCATCACAAGAGTGGATTATGTTTGATTAAGTTTTTGTTGAAATATCTTCATGTTCATGCATGTAGAAGTAGAGTAAAGTAGAGATCTAGCATAAAAAAATCCATGTTCATGCTTTAAACTTCAATTCTTACACCATAGGTAGTAGATCTAGCTTTTAGATGCTTATACCATATTGACATTCATGATCTTATGGATAATTTATGTTTTCATGCATTAATGCTTATAAGGCTTTGTTTTGTGTATAAGATATTGTAGTTGGTAGATCCTTAGGCAAATAAAACAAGGAACTTACAAAGGAAAAGTTTTTGTTTGAAATGTTCAAAGACAAATTAGTATGATTTTAAAGCCTTATTTTAAAAACCCTTTTATCAACTCTAAAACTCATGTTTTATGTGAAAAATATAGGATATAGGTAATAGATATCATTGAGTAATATTTTTTATAAGTTGAAATGATTTTGATGAGATTAATGTGTAAATCAAAGGGTAGAAACAATATAGAAAATGTTGAGTTACTACTCAATTTAAAAATTCGTAATTTTGGAGTAATAAACACCTATTTTTCAACTCAAAATGAAAGTTTTATGTAATAAATGAAGTCCTTAAGGAATAGGTATAGTAAAGTCTTAAATTTTAATGCATTAAACAAGTTTTTCCCAAAAGAATCATCCAAAAATTAATTTCTAAAAATTCAGATTTTTGAATAAATCCTATTTGAAAACATATTTACAAAGTGTAAGATGCAAATTTTTATGTAGGAATGAAGGCTTAAGTAATAGGTATAATGAAGACTCAATTTGAATAAGGATAATTTGATTTTCTTAAGAAAATAAATCCAAAACAAAGAGGATGGTCAAAGTTAAGAAACTAGTTCTCTTGAAAGTGAATAGTCATGGAGTTTTACAAATAAAAGTTCTTAAATTTCCGTTTAGTAATTAACGTCAAGAGCATGCATGCATCAAGTTCATAACATGCCATTCATGATAGGAAATCATCAATATTGCATGTATGGTTGATCTATATGCTAGAAACATCACAAACATCCACAAAACTATTTTTCGGAATTGGAAAATTTCGACGATCAGAACTGATCAGATTATTTCGTGACCTAACATTTTCAAAACTTGAAAATAACGCTAGGAATAGATATATCTTTCAAAGTAGATAGAAATCGATATATAATATGCTCAATTCCGAATTAAAATGAGTTAGATATAGTCATTGAAATTAGGACTCTAATTATGCGAAAATTGATGAACTTAGTAAATAGAATTGTTAAGTTGATCGAACCTTATAAGAAATACTCATTCCGGGTATTCTTGTACTTAGGTGATTTGGAGGACAGATTTCCACTCCCGAGGACTACTACGACTAGTGGCTTTCTATCCATGGCCGAGTGAGTTCATTTCTTAAATAGTTGTGCTCATGTATGTGCTTGTAAATGCAGTGGCATTAGAATTAGGGAAAGATAAAATGTGATCTAATCTTAGGTGAATGAATGTTAAGTATATCGGACGAAACTTGTGGTAAATATTGTATGTGCTAGTATAGACTTGGTTTGTCTGAAATTCTCTATGATCACATTTAATTTACATAATTAACATGCCACGATTATATGAATAAACGGTACATGCATATCACGTAGTGAGTCACATTGCATTAGCTAATATATCTTTGGTGGGAAAAGTATATTAGCGGAAGGCGAGGGGGCCTATGTTAACATTAAGGATGCGAGATTACTTAAGTTAACGGATGTGGAGTAGGCACATAAAACTACTACAATGAAACAATAGAGATCGTATATCTAAGAGAAAGAGATTGGGATTATGGTTGCATGACTTATGGACCACCACATTCAAAAATTGGAATTTATGGTTACATGTCTTATGGACCATTCTAACCCCGAATGGAGGGCGTAAATCCATTCACATATGGATCCCCGAAAAGTCATAGGCTTGTATGATCATTTACTTGTGAATTTCATATGGCTACTAATAACTTTTTTGTTATATACTTTTGTTGAGTATTAAATATTTGAGAATGAATCTCTAAGTCTGTTAGCTTACACCTCGATAGTTTTGTTGTGGTGTTCCATTTTTTGTTGTTCAGAGAGAACACTTTTCACAGGGTTATCTTTTAGATGAGGGAGCTTTTGAAGAAGTCGGAACACTTTTCACAGGGTTATCAACACTTGTTTATTTTGTTGTGATTTCTATTCTTAATGCTATTGTATGCCTTCTTAAGACTATTTGGTTCAAAGTGTGATCCTAAAAATTGTGCAAGTACACCTTACACCCTATATGTAAACTTATGGGATGACTAAGGATGCCATACTTAAGTTTAAATATTGAGTGTGATGGACTGTCGTGTTTTAGGTACCCTTTGGGGCGTGACACACTTCATATGTTAAGTCACAGCATTCGCTATTATACAATTGGTGGGACAAATGTATGATAGTGGTGGTAGGCATAATCGGTATATCATGTAAGTGGCGAGTAGGAGTCGATAAAAACTACATAAATTGGTGGCTAGTAGGAGCCTGTAATAACTACATGTTTTTGATGGCGTGTAGGAGCCAGTAAGATCTATAAAAATATTTTAAAAAGAAGTTGTGGCTATAATTGGCCGAAATACCTAACCCCGAATGAAGGGTGTAATTCATTCAACATATGATTCCCAGAAAGTCATATGTCTTGTATGCTCATATGTTTGTTGCATTTCATTTGCTTGACTAATAAACTTAGTTGATATTTTACTTCAAGTATGAATTTTGGGATTTACTCACTAAGCCTGTAAGCTTACGCCCTTATAGGTATTTGCATTCTTAGGAACACTTATTTTCGTATCCGAGGTCTCCTCATATCCGTGTAAGTATTCTTTTGGAGCTTTTGAAGGAAGCCTATTTGAAGAATTAGATTAGAATTCCTTTGAAATCTTTGATGTAGTATTTAAATATTTTAAAGACTATTTCTATCTTTGGGTTTTAGCGGGGGTATGCCCCTACGAATCATGTAATAGACCTTTGGTTATTAATATTATGATCTATTTTATTTCTAGATTCTTGTATGTTCATTTTTACTTGCTTAGACCATACTTCCCAAAAGTGTTTTCTATTACCGTGCTAGACGCTTTACATGTAATACTAAGACTTTCGCATGATTAAGGAGGTCATTCTTGAGTCTTGATATTATATGTGGCGGGCTGCCACGTTTAGGGTACCCTTCAGGGCATGACAGTTTAAGTTTGTCAGAGCAACAAGTTTAAAGGAATAAAGGTTAAAGGATTAAATTTAGACAAGAAAAAGGTAGATGGATTGAAATTAAGTAGACAAAGGTCTAGATAAGTAAGATAAGCTTAGAATTTTCAAAAAGGAAAATTAATGACCTTCCTTGTCTTTTATAGCTGACTCTTGGTGAAGTTAGAGCTAAGGCCCAACGTTTGAACTTGAGGAGTGACGAGACTCTTGTAGATTACGGTTGAAAGTAAGGAGCTTATGTGAGGAGTTTGCCGTAGTAGGACGACCTAAGTCCACTCGAGAAATGTATAACATGTGGAGGAGAGGACTTCGTGACACTATGTGGGATCATGTGATAGATGGGTTAAGATATGATGCCATAAGATGCACCAATTGGACTGACATGGAAGTTATTTATGGAATGGAACGGCTCATGTGCCACTACAACCACACCTTTATGCTCCAAGAGGCTACGTTCATTTTCTGAAACGACGAACGTCCAGTCTTTCTCGATTTTCGAACTTGGAATTCTATAGGCCTGTTATATATCTATGCCCACGACGAGCTAGCATATCACACCAACTGGGACGAGCAGATGGAGAGTCTTACTTCTTTTGGTATGGATTTTATAGGAATTTGTGGCCACACCCTGATGAACCACCTCCACTACCATCACCGGAAGGAGAAATGCATGAACAAGTTGAATGGGGGAAGATATGAATCAAGGAATGGAACATGAAAAGCCGCTAGCAAATCACGAATGGGGCGAGGATGTTTCCAACCAATAGGAAGACAGTCAAGATTTTGGATGGCCTATCGAACCAACCCCAGAAGGGAACATTCCAAATAGAAGCCGATCTCACACTCCCCTAATAAGAGACCTAACCGAGGATGAAGTGATGGAAGTATCCAATGGAGAGCATGCACCGCAAATGGAGTATGATCAAGGAGAGCCGAGTACATCCAGGAATCGATCCTCCCACAAAGGAAAAAGAACGGCAGTCCGAAGCTACTTGAAGCAATTCATAGCTAAAAGGCCAAAGATGACTCCTAGCCCCAACCACCATGACATGACTCCCTTACCATGAAGGATGACTGAAGAAGGAAGGAAGGATCCACCTGAGCAATCCCATATGTCCAACAAGAATTTTGTAACCAAATCGACCTAGGATATAGGATCGATTAGTAGTTTAATTTATGTTTTTGGAAAGATGTTTTAATGTTGTTGTACTTTGAATTTCTTTTGCAAAGCCTTGATTTCTTTATGTACGGGTTCCATGCCCTTGAACACTTTTTAATTTAATGAAATATTTTGGGTTGAACAAACTTCATTTCTTGATTAATTGCTTAAATTTCCTCTATATAATGTTTCTCTTTACATGTTTATTTCTTATAAAATTTTCGCAATTTCCGTAACTTAATATGTAAAAGACTTAATAATCTAGTATTTACGTAAACAAATTTAAAACAGCCGACCTAGAAGAGGACGACTGAGAGTAAGGCAGGCGTTGAATAATCCACTTGAGGAAGTTAACCAACCAGAAGTGCCCCATGTGGCTTCGCCCCTGACTTCGCAAGGGAATCTCCAAGCCACACTTGGTCAATTAACACAACTTCTGTAAACCCCAGGAATTTTCCACATTAATACACGACTTTATAATAGATCATATGAATTAGATAATAGATTTAGATTTTAATCAAAGTCTAAGAATAGATCAATATCTAGAATTTGGTTAGATAAAGGATTCGGAAATCGAATAAAGAAATTCTTTAACCTTAGATGATACCAAAAACGAGATTTCGTATCTTGAATGAATAATTCAAGATATGATTAAAAGAAAATCTAAAATTTAAACTCGAAACCTGATATATAAATAGATTTAAATAGAAAAATATAAATAAAGAGATTAAATGATTGTTTTTGAGCTCGGCAACGATTCGAGATTAGAATAAAAAGCAGCAATTTATATTTAGACTTAAACCCTAAACTTAAGATTCCTAGATAAAATTAAACGCTACTAATAAGATTTCAAGAAGGATATCAAAACTAGAGATATATATATAGTTTAACCTCTATATCAAATACGATATTGAATAAATAAATAACTACGTTTACAGACAGAAAATGATGACCCAAAGATGAACCGTTAGGAATATAAATACACAACGAAAACATAAATTGTTGTATAACTCAAAATCTGAACTCCAAATAAATAATCGGATCACGCTATTGTTCTAAACCGAGTTTTCTTAAGCTATCGGAGCCTAAAATAAAAATTGACCTAACGAGCTTAAGAAAACTTAATCGCGGGAAATAAAATTATACGAATAATTAACTATGTATATATAAAACCTAAAATTGTATTATTTGATAATCTAAGTGTTTTGTGTAACCCTACAAACATATTTTTGTACAAAACACCCAATATTAGCTCATTTATACCCGTATAACTCATTAAATTAACTCAAAAATCAATTAAATAACTAACTAATATATATATATATATACATGTTTCGGCTGCTAATTTCGGTGGAAAGCAACGGAGGAGAAGGACAATAATTCATCCACAATTTGTCAAACAAATCAACTCCAATGACCAATCAAACCAAGACAACTCAACTCTTCATTAATTGGCTTGAAAATAACAGCCAAATGAGAACAAATCGAAGAGAAAAATCGGAAGCAAAACGCAGCCGAAGTTCTCTCTTTTTCTTCTATATATATATGTTTAAATGCTCATAAAGAGGAAACAAACAATCCTCATTAATTCCCACATTCCCCATAACAAATCCACCCATTCGTAGCTACCAAAACCAACCAAAAATAGGAAACAAACGAATCAAAACAACCGAGTTCGGATCAAAGGAAAAACAAAACGAAAAAACCCTTGAAAACAAGTTCAAAGATAGTTAATGTGATCCAAATGATTTTCTTTCAAATCTAAGCCTTATAACTGACTTCTAATAATCTTAGGAACGTAATAAACACAATTGCAAGCTTCGGATTTCATTGGATGAGTTCAAACGAGGTAAAACTCCGAAACCCTAGTTTTACTTTTATAAGATCGAGATCTATATATATATATATATGTTTTTAGACGTGTTCAAAATTGTTTTATGTCCTTATATAAGATATATAAACCCTTAGGAACGGTTTAGTAATGTTTTTAACGTGTAAAATTTAACAAAAGTGAATCGGACAGTGGAAGAAGATGATGAACAGTACCAACACTGTCTCAAAGCCGGTAGTGTAATCGCTCAACGCCGGCGGCTTACATGGATAGGCCGGCGGCGTAGAGACGGCTTACACTGATCAGAGGCTACGTAAAAATAATTTTCACGTAAAAATGAATGTAAGTCGGCTACCTGGAGATTTACGCCGATGGCGTAGAGCCGGTGTACGTTGAAAGCCGACAGCTTTCAAAGCCGGTGCAACTCTTATGAAATAATTTTCGAAACCATATTTACACCGGCACCTGGGTTTGAAGGCCGGCGGCTTTGAGCCGGTGTACAGCCAAAATTTTTCACCGAAAGCTTATTTTCATCTAAACATAATTTATGTATATATATATGTAATACATCTACTTAGTATATTATATATATATATACATAACAATATAACATTTATTACGTAGTTAAGAAAATACAAGTGATTAGAATATTTAGATTAGTATCTAATAATTCTTAAAACCTTAAAATTAAGGAAAATCTTTAGTGTTAATCAAAGTTAGTATTAGTCAAATAATTGTTCTAAATAGATAAAATAAGTAAGAATGGAAATTGAAATAAGCTAAATTTTCGAGTAATGTGACTTCTAAAAATAACAAAACAATTATACGAGATAAATGAGGAGAAACACAACAACACTAAGTAATAATAAATAAAGATAGTTTTCTATATTGAGATTAGTATAGAATGACATAAAACTAGTAATAGTCAGTATCAAAACTTGATAAATATCGAGTCTAGGATACTAGTCACATATAGGAATTTAATTTTATAATTTATATTGATGAATACTTTATTCATCTTAAATAGGTGATTTTGATACCCTAAAGGATCTACCAGCTGATTACTACGACTGAGTCAGTATGAGCAGGTGAGTATTTCAGTCATATTATACTATTTGTGCTTGTAAGTAGTTGAATATGTAATGCAAAGATAATTAAACGATTGTATTGTTGAAGATATGTTGTGATCTGATTGTATGATTGTTAAGATATCGTTACAAAAGCGATAATACAATGATTTGATGTTGTGATTTAGTACTATGATGATTGTGTATAATGTATGGTCACCATGAATTTGGTTAAGAATTATTGAGTTAACAAAATAATCTGAACATGCATTGCACGAATTGCATTATTGCATATATATTGGGATGACAGCCTGTTACGTATTAATATTTCGGTTTTCTGTTTACGCTTGGTTGTTCTCCAAGGTATTCTTTGTTCCGTCAGTTCTACGGGAACTAAGTGGCACCGAAGAACGCCGCCCGTAGTATCGCTTTGAAATGATTAATACTTAAGGAGTTTCTAAGGGGATTGCAGGAGATGGTCAGTTTAATCAATTATATTCAAAGTGATAAACCTAAAACGAGAAATCGCTGATTCTCTTGTGTACTTAGTTTCTCCTGGGCAGGTGGGTCATGGAATAATGGTTCTTCAACCCTTAAAAAGAGGGCGTAAATCTTTTTCCTGTTTGGATTCTAGATCATCCAAGCTTGTATCTGTGCATATGGTTGAGTGATCACATTACATATGATTTGTTAATAACTTGTGTGATGTATGGTATGTCTGGTTATTCACTGAGCTGTAGTTTCACTCATACTCCAACAGTCTTTTCAGGTTTACCTTACGACCATGGTTAGTCACTTCCAGGAGTATGGCTCCGGTAAGAGCTTAGGAGCTGGAAGTCTACGGTTATATTTTAGTTTAATGGTTATGTACTATTAGAATATATTACCTAGTTGTGTACTTCAAAAGAACTATATGGTTTGTAATTGTTTTGTAATGTTTATTCACTAAGTTATTTCTTTCATATATTTGTTATTTCTTATCAAGCAACTAAAAAGATCTTGTTGTTTTGAAAACCTGTCATTCTTTGAAGGTAATCTAGTGATAGTATTCAAGTGTGACTTGTTTACTACTACTAAGGTACCCTCGGGGCGTGACAGAATTTAGTTGGTATCAGAGCATGGTTGCTAGTAGAAGAAAAATAAATATGTGAAAGAATTGTATTTAGTGAACGTAGTAAGTTTAGATTTAATTAGCATCCTGTATAGATAGTTGGGTAGTTATGGGTAGAGTTATACTGCACAACTAGGAATAAAATTTGTGTGATTATTAATCATGCAAATTTTGTTGTGTGCAGACTAATCCTGTTACGTGTCATATTAGATGGGAGATTTTTAGTATGCAGGAAGAGGAGACATTGACAGATTACAGGCGCAGATTACGAGTTCTAGTAGAGGACTTGTATTTATGCGGGATTACTAAAACCTTGGAGGAGATTCTCAGTACCTGGAAGAGAGGACTACTACCTTTGTTTAAAGGTTGGTTATTTTTGATGGAGCGGGCTTTTCTAGATAATGGATCAGCTATAGAGGCACTCTACAGATTTAAGAGACTGATAATTCAGAAAGGAGGTGGCTTGGAGATTGATAATATAGTATTTATAGTCTCATCCAGATCAGTGAGACCAGAGCCTCCAGATTTTAGAATCTGGAGGTAAATATTGGGAGAGGAGCAGTTTATGCTCATGATGTTAGATAGGATCATACCAGGGTCAGAGGTGATGCAGCCTATGATGATGACTTGATGCTTGCTCGGGTTAGCAGATGCAGTCATTCTAGACGCATTTTGACGAGGAAACCACCTATTATGCCCGAGATAGCAGGTAAGTTCCAGCTAGAGCTGGACAAATGGGCTATGGCCCGCGGGCCAGCCCGTTTAACCCACTTTAAAAACGGGTTAGGGCCAGCTTTTTTTAGCCCGTTTAAAAGTAGGTTAATTTTACCCAATCCACTTAACCCGCGGGCCAAAGTAGGCTAGCCCACGGGTTAAGTGGGTTGACCCACCAACCCATTTTTATAAAAATAAAATAAATAATTATAGGGTAAATATGTATTAATGAAGGTTATTCTTGAGATTTTTTATACTTGAGATTAAATTTATGTGTTAATTATAACAAAGAATGACAAATTGATGCACATGCACCATAAATTTTTATAAAATATATTATTATTGTTTTAAATGAAATATATTATCTAATAAGTTATTTTAGAAAACTTATTTTTATATAAAAAGTAATTAAAATAATAATGAAATTAATCATTAATATATATAACCTTACAAAACTCTCTTTTTTATTATATATATCTTATTTAATTAGTATAAATAAGTTAAATGGGTCAACTTGGCCCATTTAACTCATAAAATATGTAAGTGGGTTAAAAGGGTCAAAAAGTGAGCTGGCCCGTTTAACCCACGGCCTAAAGTGGGTTGGGTTAGGGTCAGACAATTTTGGCCCGTTTAACCCACGGGCCAAAGTGGGCCGGGCCGGGCCGGGTTGGCCCGTTTAACTCACTTGCCCACCTCTAGTTCCAGCGCCCTACTTCTGTGCAGGATAGACTGATACAGGAGTCAGTACAGATTTCTGCTCATAAAAGGAGTATAACAACATAATTGCTGGATGAAAAAGAAGGTAAGAGACGAAGGATTGAAGCAGAAAAATATGTCTCTGATTATAATTATGCCAGATGGATTGGATCAGCACATGGAGGGTGGATTGAAAGTGATATACCACCTAGTGCTGAGAGTGAGCTAAGGCCGGCACCCAGAGGCCTTAGGGTGATTGATACAGCTCTGACTCTAGCACTTCTAGGAGACAGAGACACGATGATTGAGATTTGTGACAGCAGTTCAGAGGAAGAGGATGATTACCCTCATTTAGGCCCTCAGGAGAAGGGCAAGGGTCGTCTTTACCCTAGTCCCTGAGTCTGATTTAGTATATTATGATGATGATGTATTATCTGCTTATGATGACATGATAGTATGATATCGATAGACTTTTGATGACATGCATATGATATATAGGATGATGCATATGTATTATTTTGGATGACTATAGTAGAAAAACTAGGTTTAGTGTTCGTGCCATTTTTGAAATGTATATAATGCACTAACCACAAGAAGCTCTGATGTATTTTGGATATGTATATATATGCATCCTATATATATAAATGACTATGATGACTTTTGGTGAAGATGAGTTATGATCTAATCTAAATAGCCTGTTTAATGTTAATAGAATGCTAAGAGGAAGAAATAAAAGTAGAAATGCCAGAATTTTTGGAGATCCACCAATAAATGCACCTGCAACACCCCAAAACTGAATTGAGGATATTCTACAAAGTCTTCAACAACAAAATGTCTTGATTTTGCAAGCTTTGCAAAATATGCAAGCAATAAATGTAGCACCACCTGTTGGAGCACCAGCAATGACTCCACCAATTCCCAGAGGAAATGAAAGGCATACTCCACCGGTTCAATTTCAGGAAAATGGATCAGTGAACCCAAATGAGTCTGCTGCTGAGGTGCAAGGACCACCTCGGTATAAGCAAGAATTGCCACCACCACCACCTTTACGTCCTTAGAGGAATTTTTTCCGGAATTCATTAAATGCAACAGATACTTTGAAGGAATACCGGGAAAGCCAGAAGAATGGAAAATGAAGAAGATATGGAGTCAAACGGGTGTATCCTTGGAACAACTGAGGATGAATCCAAAGTATTGGATATTCATACTATCCGAATCGTATGTGAATACCCAAATATATTTCCAGACGAATTACCAGGATTACCCCCACACAGAGAAGTGGAATTTTTAATTGATTTGATACTTGGAACCGAACCAGTATCCAAAGCTCCGTATCGTATGGCACCTGTGGAATTGAAAGAATTAAAGGTGCAACTACAAGAATTGTTAGATAAAGGATTTATCAGACCTAGTGTTTCACCTTGGGGAGCACTAGTACTGTTTGTGAAGAAGAAAGATGGATCAATGAGACTCTATATTGATTATAGAGAATTAAACAGAGTAACTATCAAGAACAAATATCCTTTACCCAGAATTGATGATCTCTTTGATCAGTTGAGAGGAACAAAGGTATTTTCTCGAATTGATTTAAAGTCAGGATATCATCAAATCCGAATTAAGGCAGAGGATGTACCAAAGACTGCTTTCCGAACTAGATATGATCATTATGAATTTTTGGTCATGCCATTTGGATTAACCAACGCATCTGCAGTTTTCATGGATCTGATGAATCGTATCTTTAGACCGTTGCTGGATATCTGTGTGATTGTTTTCATAGATGATATACTTGTATATTCGTCTACTGAAGAACAACATGATGAGAATTTGAGGAGTGTGTTACAGATATTGAGAGACAATAAGCTTTATGCCAAATTGTCTAAATGCGAATTTTGGCTTAGAAGTATATCATTCCTTGGACATATTGTTTCAGGAGAAGGAATATCGGTGGATCCTGCAAAAGTGAAAGCTATTGTGGAATGGAAAAGAGCTGAAACTGTTACTGAAGTTAGGAGTTTCTTGGGATTAGCAGGATATTATCGGAAATTTGTGAAGGATTTCTCAAAGATTGCAAGACCTTTGACTCAATTGACCAGGAAGAATGAGAAATTTGAGTAGAATGATCAACGTAAACAAAGTTTCCAAGAGTTGAAGAAAAGATTAATATCAGCACCGATATTGGTTTTACCCAATGACAAGGATCTATATACTGTCTATAGTGATGCATCCAGAAATGGATTGGGATGTGTGCTAATGCAAAATGGAAAAGTAATAGCATATGCTTCTAGACAATTAAAACCACATGAGATGAATTACCCCACTCATGATCTAGAATTAGCTGCTATTGTTTTTGCGCTCAAGATTTGGCGTCACTACTTGTATGGACAGAAATGTGAAATATATATGGATCACAAAAGTTTGAAGTATATATTTACACAAAAAGAGTTGAACATGAGACAACGGCGATGGTTGGAATTGATTAAAGATTATGATCTTGCCATCAATTACCATCCTGGTAAAGTGAATGCTGTGGCGGATGCACTGAGCCGAAAGAGTTATGGGGAAGTGGCTTCAATACTAACGAAACAGAAAGAACTTATCAAAGAATTTGAAAGATTAAACTTGGAATTCTCAATGCAAGGTTTGGAAGCTGAATTGGGAAACTTAATTTTGGAACCTACTTTGCTCCAGAGGATTAAAGAAGCTCAGAAAGAAGATGTTGAAATCCAAGAGATTGAACAAGGAATATCTCAAGGAAAGTACAAGGATTTTCATGTGGATGAAAAAGAAGTGTTAAGAATGAATAAAAGATTGTGTGTGCCACATGATGAGAGCTTGAGGAAAGAATTAATGCATGAAGCACATTACTCTGGATATTCGGTATACCCAGGAGAAACAAAGACATACCAAGAGCTGAAAAGTGCATATTGGTGGAATGGAATGAAGAAGGATATTGCAGAATTTGTGGCTAAATGTGATGTATGTAAAAGGATAAAAGTTGAACATAAAAAACCAGGTGGATTGTTAAAACCATTGCCAATACCTGAATGGAAATGGGATCAGATTTCCATGGACTTTGTGTGCTCATTACCTAAGACAAGTACGGGTCATGATGCTGTTTGGGTTATTGTGGATAGACTCAAAAAATCAGCTCATTTCTTGCCAATTAACATGACATATCCATTAGAGAAATTAGTACGAATATATTTGAAGGAGATTGTGAGATTGCATGGTGTACCTGTCAGTATAGTATCGGATCGAGATCTACGATTTGTTTCCAGATTTTGGCAAGGGTTACAAAAAGCTTTGGGAACCCAATTGAAATTTAGTACAACTTATCATCCTCAAATTGATGGACAAACAGAAAGGACTATTCAGACATTGGAGGATATGTTAAGAGCATGTATTATGGAGTTCAAAGGAAATTGGGACCAACATTTACCATTAGTGGAATTTGCATATAATAACAGTTACCAAGCATAGGGATGCCACCTTATGAAGCTTTATATGGTAGGAAGTGTCAGTCACCATTGTTCTGGGATAACTTGGAGAAAGTATTGGTTAGACCTGAATTGGTTCAGGAAACTATTGAGAAAGTTTTAGTGATAAAGCAAAGAATGAAAGCAGCACAAGATAGATAAAAGAGCTGGGTAGACTTGAAGAGAAGAGAATTGGAATTCAATGAAGGAGAACATGTGTAAGCCCCGGAAAATTTCAGTAAATAATTTCAAGATGAACTTCGAAAATAAACCCTAAAAATCACTCCAAATTAAAACCGAAGTTCCATAAGTTCTAATTCACGAACGAATTCAGAAACTTCTTAATCTTGAGAAAATGAAAATCTTTAAACAATAAAATAAGAACTCAGTGGTCTTCAAATTCAAAACCACGACGTACGAAAAATTCCATATTTAACTCCGACTTATAAAAACGGGTAATATAAAGCTCAAAAATAAATTATTAAAAAGCAAATAACGATTGACTTTCGAAAATATAACTCAATTCAAGAATTCCGAAAACATTAAGAGATATTAAATACTTACAAAAATAAAATTTAAAATAAATTTCTCAAATTAAATATGTTGTATAAACATAAATATCAGTTTCCAAATTGGCAAAGGTCTAAACCGGAAAATCACCTGGAAACCCTAACCGGAATACAATAGTGTAAGTCCGGCAATCTAGCGCCCCTAACCCTAGAGGCCGAGATGTAGTTTAAATATGTAGAATAGCTCATAGTAATATGAGTTTGTTTAAAAATATCAGATTGGTAAATTTTTGACCTATTTCGAACCCGTTCGGATACAGACTTCGAAAAGCGTGTCCGGGCTCGAGATATAAAAATATACCAATAGTACCGTTAGACTCGTAATTTCATAAGATTTCTAAATATATCAGTTATATAATTTTTCGGGTTATAAAAGTTACAGTTATAACCTTTTTATCGTATTTCCATTATTACCGGTAATTTATTAGTCTTTTGCACTATTCATTTTTATTTCATTACAAAATTCTATTATTCTTATAAAGTCTTATATTTTTAGATAAATATTTTATATGTTATAGAAAATTTTGTTTTTCTAAAATTTAGTTCGTTTCGGCCTTTACGGGATCAGATTCTGTTTAAGACCCGATACTAAAAATAAAATAAAATAATTTAATAATTGAAAAATATTTGAAAAATATTTTTATTTTCATTAAATAATTTTTTTATAATTTTTCGGGTTATAAAAATATTATTTATAGCCCATATTCGCGTATTTTGATCATACCGGTAACATATTTGTTAAAATACTAAAATAATTCAAATAATTATTTAATTTTAATTATGAAAAATCTGCTACAATTATTTGGAATAATTTTTCTAATTTTATTTTATTTTATTTTAAAAAAAGTACCTTTACAACCCATACTTTCAAGTACACCTTACACATATCACTTCCTTTTCACTTCAATCTTTCTACACAATATTCCATACTTCATGGCAGATTTTTCCCCTTCTTTATGGCTGCCATTGTCCTTTATTTACTCCATTTTGACCAATTTAATTATATTCTACTCCTTCTTAAGAAAGCTACATAATACATTTATTACACAAATCAATTTCAAGTCAAAATTCAAACAAATTTCTCTCTCCTCCCTCCTCCTAATTCACGTGCAGCATGTCCAAATTGGCTGCCCATGTTTTATTTTTTTTCTCTCATTTATTACAATTAAAACACTCATTTTCTCTCACTCCTTCATTTATTCACTTTCCCTCTTTCATTCTTTAACCTTTTCTCTCTCTATTTCCTCTCTTTTCTTCTTCTTCTTGTTCTTGTTTCTTCAAGAACCAAGCTGCCCCCACATCTTCCATTAGCTTCCATCCATATTTCTTGAAGATTTCTAAGCAAATCTTCATCTCAAAGCCTCCATAGGTGATATAGGTAAAGTGTAATGAAGGTTTCATGCATCAAATGACCTTCCATAAGCTTAAAAGCTTAGGATGATGATGCCAATAATGAAACACTCCTTTTCTCTACTTTTATTATCTTGTATTTCAATTATTTTCTTGTTTAAAGTTGATATATTTTGTAGATCTAAATTGTTGTAGCTTTGATTTTCGTTTATGCCATGGATCTTGTTATTTAAGTTGTTATTTTTGTTATTTCTTATGATTTATGCATAGATCTATCATCTACATGTTCATCTTAGTGTTTATGCATTTAAAACTAGTTTAGAAAACTAGATCTAGAGTTTTGAGTTCATAAAATGCATTAGACTTGTTTTTATGTTCATGAGCATCTTGTGATAGCATGATGATGGTAGGAAATTTGTAGGAAACTCAAGATCTATTTTATTTGCAACAAAAACAACTTTTGAAAATTCGGATGAAAATGGAACCATATTTAGAAAAGTGGTTTTTCAACTTCAAAATGTGTATTTTTCATTTAAAATGAAGGGCTTAGGGTATAGATAACATAAATGAGTAATTTTGATGAGCAAAGTTTAGATCTATGAGTTTAAAGTTTATTTTCATGGGTTTCATTTAGATATATGTTCATATTATGTGTAGATCTTAGATTTGAACTTGAACAAAAGTAGTGAAATTCGTATTTTGGCAAGACCAATATTTAAAAACCATTTTCCAAGTGTCAAAATGTAATTTTTACTTAAGAAAATGAAGGCTTAATATATGTATATCATCAAGACTTCTTTTTACAAGAATCAAAAGTGATTTTCAAAAGTTATTTTCAAAATAAAAATCTATTTTCGGATTTTGGCCAAGGCCTATTTTAAAAACATGTTTACCAACTCAAAAATGAAGTTTTTATTTAAGAAATGAAGGGCTCTTAGGATAGGATATGTAAGGAATGGATTTTCATGAGCTTAGATAGATTTTATCAAAAGATATAACCAAAAATGAATTTTGTAAATTCGGATCCCAACCAAGACCAATTTTTAGAACCCATGTATCAACTCCAAAACTCATGTTTTATGTGAAAAATGAAGTATATAGGTGATAGATATCATTAAGCAATGATTTTTACAAGTTAAAATGAGTTTAGGCATGAGTAATGTGTAAAACAAGTAGTGGAATTAAAATGGAAAATTTTGAGATAGTAATCAAATTGTCAAATTCGTAATTTGAGATGAGGCATATGTAATCACTTAGTATTTGAGCTCAAATTGCAAGTTTTATGTGCTAAATGAAGTCCTTAGTGATTATGTATGATTGAGCCCTAATTTTCTAACTATCAAATGATTTTTACTTAAAGAAATCACTCAAAAACATTACTTACAAAAAATTCGGATTTTGGAATGGACCAATTTTAAAAACATGTTTACAAAGTGTAAAATGGAAATTTTTATAGAAATGAAGGTCATAAGTAATATATATAATGAAGACTCAATTTTAACAAAAATAATTATATTTTCTTAAGTAATAAATCCAAAACAAATGGAAATGATCAAAGTTAGAAAACTAGACTTTTCATAAGTAATTGTTATTATGGTCTTGTAAAATAAAAAGTTATAAAATTTCCTTTTAGCAAAAGTCATTAAGATCACGCCTACATTAAGCTCATCTCATGTCATTCATGTTAGGAAATCATTCATATTGCATGTATAGCTAATCTATATAATAGAAACATTACAAACATTTACAAAACTAATTTTCGGAAATTGAAATTGTTGCTGCCCTAATCTGATCCGAACATTTTGAAGCTTCAAAGTTTTCAAAACTTGAAAATAATATTACAAATAGATAGATCTTTCGAAGTAGATAGAAATCGATATATAATTTGCGAGATTCCGAGTTAAAATGACCAAGTTATGGCCGTTTTAAGTTGAATTCCCGCTTAGGACGAGAATTACGAATTTGATAGTTCGAATAAGATCGTTAGATTAGTTTGAGTTGAAATACTTATTAGAGTATTTCTTCCTTTTTAGGAGATCCCGAGATCGACGATTCCCTGCCACCGAATTATTATTACTAGAAGACCGGTGATCCAATGGCCGAGTGAGTTTTCTCCTTGTTTTGTTACCTTGATTGTGATTGTAGTTAGTTGCATTAGAATTATAGGAACAAGATAAAAATCGATATGAATGGGGATGGGATATATGATGAGACTGTGATGAATGTATGCCAAAGAATACTAAAGCATATCGAAACCACGATTTGATTGGATAACTGCACCGTTCATATTATTTCTGTTATATGTGTGATATTGGTTGGTCACTCTAAAGAATGTATAAATATTTTTGACTTAAGCAAAAAAAATTAAATTGGTCATGCATCGCATCGGACATATTGCATTTGGTAGCATGCTACTCCTACGCAGGTCGATCGGTATGGTCCGTGGATGACTCGTTTGGATAACGAACCCGGTGCCAGAGCTCATTCAGGGATACTAAGGCGCATGTGGATGCATTCTTGGATGAGCCTAGCCGAGTCGAGTGCTAAGAGCCGAGGGCTTGGGGACTAGATGCGGTCGTGTAGACTCAATACCATTCCTAACCCAAGATACGGAGGGCGTAAATCCGTTCTGTGTGTGGGTTCCGGATACCCATGCATAATTGCTTGCTCACGTGTTTGTTCATGCATAGCATATGATTGATTATAACTTGATTGTTATGGTACGGATTAAGGGAATTCTCACTAAGCTAGTGTAGCTTATACCCCTATAGTTGCTTAAATGGACAGGTTATCTCAAGAATGCAAGATGGGGACTGAATTGGTTGGAGCCGGGTATGACTCCGGGATTTCGGCCAAGAATACGAATGTTTGAAGTTATCAGCTAGTTTTATGATTTGTCTTGTAATAGTTATGTAGGGAAGTCTGTGGATGAATGTAATCGAAGTTGAATGATTGTATTTTGAAGTATAGTGATTTGTATCTGAAGTATAGTAAATTTTTATTTCCTTTACATTGTTACTCAGTTGTATCAACATAAAATGTATCATTCCGAGGTGTCTCCTTTATGTGTTAGAGCCTTGTACATAGTATGGAAGCCTTCGCGTGACTGAGGTGGTCATTCTTAGGCTTTAATATTGTGTACGGCGGACTGCCACGTTTAGGGTACCTTCGGGGCGTGACAGTTTAGTTGGATCAGAGCAACAAGGTTTTGGGAATTAGGTGGAAAGACTTTAGGAGAATAGAATGTTAAGATACGATCTTAGGGATGGATGGATAAGTGATAGATAACCCCTAAGTAAAGAAGAAACTAGATGTAGCTGCCTGACCCTTAAGATGTGACTTTCGATTGTTAAAGATTTGAATCCTATCTTGGAGACTTTTGGAGAACATGGAAATGGACATGTGAGGAAGGAAGACTGAAATTATTTGATGGGAGGATCGAATTTATCCTAGCAACTGCAAAATACAAGGATAAGTGACCCTACCCGACCTTTGGTCCGAACCGATAATAGAAAATGGTAGATTTTCCCTTTGACCTAAGAGACTACTAGGTGGGAAGGATTAATTGCGTGCTTTCACCATTTTTCTAAATAAACGAGTTTAAAGAAAATTAAAAAGTTATAACTCTTTTTCTAGACCATAAGCAACTTGTGAATAGTATAATTAGGCTAATGTGACCGTTTCGTCTTGTTTCTAGGAGACTACCTGAGGAGAACATGCAACAGTCGACTAACCTTCCTGATGAACAACAAGTGAGAGACACTCCACCACCACAAGATTCAATGCAACAAGTCATAGACCTTCTAGGGTGTTTGGTGGATACACAAAAGCTCCTCTTACAACAAGTGCTTATTGGGAATGTGCCGGTTCAGGTGGAAGGACCCCACCAAGTGACAATGTAAGGAATTGAAACTCCTTCTGTTATGGCTAGTCCAGGCTCCAAAGTCAGAAGGTATAAGACGACTAGCCTAACTATTAAGAATGAACCTTTTAAGAAGCGTAAGATCACTTGTTGGAAGTGCAAAGAAGGTCATCATCTAAGACAGTGTCCACAGTTGAAGCACAAGTGTTACCTCTATGGGGATCCTGAACATAAGATTATGGACTGTCCAGGAAAGAAAACCCTAAAATGCTTCATTTGTAAACAGCCGGACACTGGGCGAGGAAATGCCCCAAAAGAATTAACAAGTGGATAGCTGTCCTTGCTTGGAAGAAGTTCAGTCTCCTAGGAATATCAATAGATCTCTCGTGTTGAGCGTTAGGAGCAAATAACTTTTTGGTTTATCATCTAGTTCATGAATTAATTCTAATGTATGTTTTGCATCCTTTCTTTGAACTTTTGTAATGAAAGATTTACATCTTCTCTTGATTTCATGTATTTCATTTTGTATATTATGAAGTTTTTGTTATTGATTTTTATTTCAGTAGAATTTTAGTATTTCTTATATATGTTTTATTTCTGCATTTCCGTGTTCTGTATTTCCGATAAGTTTCTTTAAGTTTCTTTTAACGCCTTAAGACGTAATAAAAGATTTAGAATTTTCACATGAGCTTAATAAAATTGTAGGAGATATACCCAACCACAACAAGAACCCGTCATGACTCCTTTAGGACCCGAGAACCAAGCGATACCCGAACCACCTAACCAAGGGGAAATGCTTCAATAGAGATTGAACGGCTTACTAGTCAGATAAGAAGCTACATGCAACAGACTCAAGTCAGTTCAACGTCTACACCTGTGAGATATGAGCAAGAAACAACGCAAGATGAACCCCCATCACCCCAATACCACCAAAGTCTCTTACCATGCTTCATAAAGTGTAACCAGTATTTCGACGGAGTTTTTGGAAAACCAGATGAGGCAGAGGATTGGTTGGCACACATTGAGAGGTCCTTTAATGCTTTTGAAGTACCACACCGTCTGAGAGTCAATTATGGAACCTATATGCTCCGCTTACATGCCCGAGTATGGTGGGAATCTAAGGAAAGAGAGTTGACGCCTCCAGTTACATGGGAGATGTTTAAATATGAGTTTTTGGATAAATATTTCCCCATGAGCTTAAGAGTCCAGTACAGTGCAGATTTCCTCAATATCTCACAAGGAGATCGTAGTGTGGAACAGTATGAAACCGAGTTCAGTAGATTGTTGCATGCTCCGGAATCATATAAACAAAGTGAGGAACTCAAAAGACAAGTGTTTCTGAATGGTTTGAAAGAAGATCTTCGGACTCGATTGGAGGAATTTGATATCAAGTTATCAAGGATTGCTAGAAAGAGCACGGATAATAGAAAATGCTCAAAGGAGGAGGCAAGAAAGAAGTAATAAGGAAATGGAGTTCTATGTTGCAATGACCCCGAGTCAAAATGTCAGAACACTTCCCTTGGATGATGACCCAAACAAGGAAGAAGACATAATATTGGATAAGACAATGTTGGAAATGTAAGGGACAGCATTACCCTATACGGTGTCCACGACTTCAATCCAAGTGTTACCTCTGTGGGGACCCCAGTCACAAAGTTGAGAAGTGTCCAAAAAGACGACCAACCATGCTTTCTTTGCTCAAAAACGGGACATTTAGCTAAAACATGCCCTGAACGGGATAACTTGCGTTGCTTCGCTGGATCAACCAAGAAGAAGAGGAGGAGATGTAATAGGAATAAAAGCAACAAAGGAAAAAGGAATCGAGTTCTTCAAGAACATCTTCATCCGGAAATCTAGTCCACAACCCTCACACATATGGAGTGTATGAAGAAGCTAGTGATGAGGAGCTGGAGTCCTTTGCCATGGAAGGAAGCGAGGATCAAATATGCAACTCGGTATCAGGTTAGCGCTATACCCTTAGACTACCGCATATTCTTTCCTGTCAATAGAATCAAAGAGATAGGTTGTTAGAAATACCTTCGGATTAAATGGCTAGACTAAAAAAGGAAAGCCCGAGACCATTAAAATAGAATGAGCCAATGATGGAAACTAAAACAAAACTCGATTAATTTAACGAATTCCAAGACAATCCTCATACAACTTCTTGTAAAAAAGAACTTTGAAAGATCGAAATCTATGACGATCGTTACACAAAAGTTAAAATTTCAGTAATCAAATCTCAATTACCAAACTCCATAAGATCTTCACAAGTAATAATTATACAATAAAGCAATGAGATCTCTTGATTTCAATCCCATCAAGATGATCACGATGATAAGAATTTAAAACGATGATGACCATATTGTTTAAGGAAATATGAATCATAAAGCACAATATTGTATATACAGCTACATAAGAATGGAGAAGCGAATCCACAACCTTCGTTGGTCAAGTAATCGAGTCATGAAAGGTCGTGTTGTCATGAGTCGTCTAGTGTCGGTCGAGTCGAGTCGTCTGTGGTCTCGAGTCAAGTCCGTGTCGTTTTCCAAAAGAGTCGTGTAAGTGAAGGTTGGAATCGCTAAGCCAAATCTTATTAAATTGTATGTGCTATATTTCATAAAATATCTATCATAAATTTAGAAATGATACAAACCAAAGCATAAACCGGTGCTAGAAATATAACTCGAAATTCACAATCTTTTCTCGAAAAACGATATACACGTAACAAGTTTTGCGGACAAAACTTTCTTAAGGTGGGGAGGATGTAAGCCCCGGAAAATTTCAGTAAATAATTTCAAGATGAACTTCGAAAATAAACCCTAAAAATCACTCCAAATTAAAACCGAATTTCGATAAGTCCTAATTCACGAACGAATTCAGAAACTTCTTAATCTTGAGAAAATGAAAATCTTTAAAAATAAAATAAGAACTCAGTGGTCTTCAAATTCAAAACCACGACGTACGAAAAATTCCATATTTAACTCCGACTTATAAAAACGGGTAATATAAAGCTCAAAAACAAATTATTAAAAAGCAAATAACGATTGACTTTCGAAAATAAACTCAATTCAAGAATTCCGAAAACATTAAGAGATATTAAATACTTACAAAAATAAAATTTAAAATAAATTTCTCAAATTAAATATGTTGTATAAACATAAATATCAGTTTCCAAATTGGCAAAGGTCTAAACCGGAAAATCACCCGGAAACCCTAACCGGAATACAAGTGTAAGTCCGGCAATCTAGCGCCCCTAACCCTAGAGGCCGAGATGTAGTTTAAATATGTAGAATAGCTCATAGTAATATGAGTTTGTTTAAAAATATCAGATTGGTAAATTTTTGACCTATTTCGAACCCGTTCGGATACAGACTTCGAAAAGCGTGTCCCGGGGCTCGAGATATCAAAAATATACCAATAGTACCGTTAGACTCGTAATTTCATAAGATTTCTAAATATATCAGTTATATAATTTTTCGGGTTATAAAAGTTACAGTTATAACCTTTTTATCGTATTTCCATTATTACCGGTAATTGATTAGTCTTTTGCACTATTCATTTTTATTTCATTACAAAATTTTATTATTCTTATAAAGTCTTATATTTTTAGATAAATATTTTATATGTTATAGAAAATTTTGTTTTTCTAAAATTTAGTTCGTTTCGGGCTTTACGGGATCAGATTCTGTTTAAGACCGATACTAAAAATAAAATAAATTAATTTAATAATTGAAAAATTAAAAATATTTTATTTTCATAAAATAATTTTTTAGAATTTTTCGGGTTATAAAAATATTATTTATAGCCCATATTCGCGTATTTTGATCATACCGGTAACATATTTGTTAAAATACTAAAATAATTCAAATAATTATTTAATTTTAATTATGAAAAATCTGCTACAATTATTTGGAATAATTTTTCTAATTTTATTTTATTTATTAAAAAAGTACTTTACAACCCATACCTTCAAGTACACCTTACACATATCACTTCCTTTTCACTTCAATCTTTCTACACATATTCCATACTTCATGGCAGATTTTTCCCTTCTTTATGGCTGCCATTGTCCTTTATTTACTCCATTTTGACCAATTAATTATATTCTACTCCTTCTTAAGAAAGCTACATAATACATTTATTACACAAATCAATTTCAAGTCAAAATTCAAACAAATTTCTCTCTCCTCCCTCCTCTAATTCACGTGCAGCATGTCCAAATTGGCTGCCCATTTTTATTTTTTTCTCTCATTTATTACAATTAAAACACTCATTTTCTCTCACTCCTTCATTTATTCACTTTCCCTCTTTCATTCTTTAACCTTTTCTCTCTCTATTTCCTCCTTTTCTTCTTCTTGTTCTTGTTTCTTCAAGAACCAAGCTGCCCCCACATCTTCCATTAGCTTCCATCCATATTTCTTGAAGATTTCTAAGCAAATCTTCATCTCAAAGCCTCCATAGGTGATATAGGTAAAGTGTAATGAAGGTTTCATGCATCAAATGACCTTCCATAAGCTTAAAAGCTTAGGATGATGATGCCAATAATGAAACACTCCTTTTCTCTACTTTTATTATCTTGTATTTCAATTATTTTCTTGTTTAAAGTTGATATATTTTGTAGATCTAAATTGTTGTAGCTTTGATTTTCGTTTATGCCATGGATCTTGTTATTTAAGTTGTTATTTTTGTTATTTCTTATGATTTATGCATAGATCTATCATCTACATGTTCATCTTAGTGTTTATGCATTTAAAACTAGTTTAGAAAACTAGATCTAGAGTTTTGAGTTCATAAAATGCATTAGACTTTGTTTTATGTTCATGAGCATCTTGTGATAGCATGATGATGGTAGGAAATTTGTAGGAAACTCAAGATCTATTTTATTTGCAACAAAAACAACTTTTGAAAATTCGGATGAAAATGGAACCATATTTAGAAAAGTGGTTTTTCAACTTCAAAATGTGTATTTTTCATTTAAAATGAAGGGCTTAGGGTATAGATAACATAAATGAGTAATTTTGATGAGCAAAGTTTAGATCTATGAGTTTAAAGTTTATTTTCATGGGTTTCATTTAGATATATGTTCATATTATGTGTAGATCTTAGATTTGAACTTGAACAAAAGTAGTGAAATTCGTATTTTGGCAAGACCAATTTTAAAAACCATTTTCCAAGTGTCAAAATGTAATTTTTACTTAAGAAAATGAAGGCTTAATATATGTATATCATCAAGACTTCTTTTTACAAGAATCAAAAGTGATTTTCAAAAGTTATTTTCAAAATAAAATTCTATTTTCGGATTTTGGCCAAGGCCTATTTTAAAAACATGTTTACCAACTCAAAAATGAAGTTTTTATTTAAGAAATGAAGGGCTCTTAGGATAGGATATGTAAGGAATGGATTTTCATGAGCTTAGATAGATTTTATCAAAAGATATAACCAAAAATGAATTTTGTAAATTCGGATCCCAACCAAGACCAATTTTTAGAACCCATGTATCAACTCCAAAACTCATGTTTTATGTGAAAAATGAAGTATATAGGTGATAGATATCATTAAGCAATGATTTTTACAAGTTAAAATGAGTTTAGGCATGAGTAATGTGTAAAACAAGTAGTGGAATTAAAATGGAAAATTTTGAGATAGTAATCAAATTGTCAAATTCGTAATTTGAGATGAGGCATATGTAATCACTTAGTATTTGAGCTCAAATTGCAAGTTTTATGTGCTAAATGAAGTCCTTAGTGATTATGTATGATTGAGCCCTAATTTTCTAACTATCAAATGATTTTTACTTAAAGAAATCACTCAAAAACATTACTTACAAAAAATTCGGATTTTGGAATGGACCAATTTTAAAAACATGTTTACAAAGTGTAAAATGGAAATTTTTATAGAAATGAAGGTCATAAGTAATATATATAATGAAGACTCAATTTTAACAAAAATAATTATATTTTCTTAAGTAATAAATCCAAAACAAATGGAAATGATCAAAGTTAGAAAACTAGACTTTTCATAAGTAATTGTTATTATGGTCTTGTAAAATAAAAAGTTATAAAATTTCCTTTTAGCAAAAGTCATTAAGATCACGCCTACATTAAGCTCATCTCATGTCATTCATGTTAGGAAATCATTCATATTGCATGTATAGCTAATCTATATAATAGAAACATTACAAACATTTACAAAACTAATTTTCGGAAATTGAAATTGTTGCTGCCCTAATCTGATCCGAACATTTTGAAGCTTCAAAGTTTTCAAAACTTGAAAATAATATTACAAATAGATAGATCTTTCGAAGTAGATAGAAATCGAATATAATTTGCGAGATTCCGAGTTAAAATGACCAAGTTATGGCCGTTTTAAGTTGAATTCCCGCTTAGGACGAGAATTACGAATTTGATAATTCGATAAGATCGCTTAGATTAGTTTGAGTTGAAATACTTATTAGAGTATTTCTTCCTTTTTAGGAGATCCCGAGATCGACGATTCCCTGCCACCGAATTATATTACTAGAAGACCGGTGATCCAATGGCCGAGTGAGTTTTCTCCTTGTTTTGTTACCTTGATTGTGATTGTAGTTAGTTGCATTAGAATTATAGGAACAAGATAAAAATCGATATGAATGGGGATGGGATATATGATGAGACTGTGATGAATGTATGCCAAAGAATACTAAAGCATATCGAAACCACGATTTGATTGGATAACTGCACCGTTCATATTATTTCTGTTATATGTGTGATATTGGTTGGTCACTCTAAAGAATGTATAAATATTTTTGACTTAAGCAAAAAATTAAATTGGTCATGCATCGCATCGGACATATTGCATTTGGTAGCATGCTACTCCTACGCAGGTCGATCGGTATGGTCCGTGGATGACTCGTTTGGATAACGAACTCGGTGCCAGAGCTCATTCAGGGATACTAAAGCGCATGTGGATGCATTCTTGGATGAGCCTAGCCGAGTCGAGTGCTAAGAGCCGAGGGCTTGGGGACTAGATGCGGTCGTGTAGACTCAATACCATTCCTAACCCAAGATACGGAGGGCGTAAATCCGTTCTGTGTGTGGGTTCCGGATACCCATGCATAATTGCTTGCTCACGTGTTTGTTTATGCATAGCATATGATTGGTTATAACTTGATTGTTATGGTACGAGATTAAGGGAATTCTCACTAAGCTAGTGTAGCTTATACCTCTATAGTTGCTTAAATGGACAGGTTATCTCAAGAATGCAAGATGGGGACTGAATTGGTTGGAGCCGGGTATGACTCCGGGATTTCGGCCAAGAATACGAATGTTTGAAGTTATCAGCTAGTTTTATGATTTGTCTTGTAATAGTTATGTAGGGAAGTCTGTAGATGAATGTAATCGAAGTTGAATGATTGTATTTTGAAGTATAGTGATTTGTAACTGAAGTATAGTAAATTTTTATTTCCTTTACATTGTTACTTAGTTGTATCAACATAAAATGTATCATTCTGAGGTGTCTCCTTTATGTGTTAGAAGCCTTGTACATAGTATGGAAGCCTTCGCATGACTGAGGTGGTCATTCTTAGGCTTTAATATTGTGTACGGCGGACTGCCATGTTTAGGGTACCCTTCGGGGCGTGGCAACATGTATATTTAAAGATAAGTCCAAAATGTAATAAAATGTAATGTTTGTGTTAATTAATTAGGAAACAAAATTTCTTGGAAAAGAAAATTGTAATGAGTAGTTGTAAGGATGTAAGAATAGGGTATGGGTAGTGTGTAGTGTAGGTTATACTTGTGAATAGTAGACAAGACATCTACTTTATCGGTTGTAACGAAAACACGGGAAAAGCTATAACTATAATTTTATAGCTTGGAAAATTATAAAATTGATATTTTTGGAATCCTTATAAAATTACGGTTCTAATGAATATTCTGGACCATTTTTCTGAATCCGTGGTCCGGGGCACGCTTTTCCGTAATTGAGCTCGGGAAAGCCCGGAACTGAAAAATTCCCGAATTTAAAACTTTCAAAGGTTTAAAAGCGGCTTTAGAACAATAATTCATGTTCATTTACTTTATATAACTCCTTTCATTATGAAATCGAGGGAAAGCCGGATCCAGGGTTCTTAGGCTCCTTTCACTAAGCTGGAATCGGACCGATATGGGGTTTCGTTCTCCGGTTCCCAAAGTTCGTTCGATTGCTATCCGATCAGTAGGAGAACTAGGGTACATCTTATAAGAATAATAATAATAATAATAATAATAATTTAGGTGACTAATAATATTAAATCGTACTGGAAGACCCACTAACTACCGGTAGTAACGACCTACGATTAGATTTGTAAAATCAAATAATTCTAGCTATTTGAAAATCTGTAAAACTAATAACTTAGAGATCCTTTAGAAATATGAGTCTAACGGCATGGATAACATATTCTTAGCATTTCGAATCCCGGAGCGCGTTTTTCGAAGCTGGCACCTGATCAGATTGGAATAGGTCGGAATTTCATTGATCTCATCTTTTCAGAGTATCCTAGACTTAATACTACCCGATTACACCTTTTCCTCTCGTTCCAACTCCTGGGTTTAGGAATACGAGGTTGCCGGGTTTAGGTATGGAGCTCCTTGGGAGTTTTGGGGAATCAGGTTCCCTGGTTGACCTTCTGGTTTACCCCATTGCCAAAATAAAAACTAGTATTTTATACTTATATAGCTTGTCTAGTTGGTGAGACTTAATTTAAGGTCGATTTTGATAAGTGTTTAATATCTCACAACGTTCCCGGAATTCCTTTAGATTGAGTTTTATTCCCGAGGCTAATCACTATTCACTTCTTAACAGTTTGCTTTTAAGGCTCTGTTAAATCCGAATTTATAAGTTGGAGTTAAATAGAAAATTTGTCGTACTCAGAGGTTTCAGAGTAGAAGTATTTTAAGTTGCTATTTTATTTCTGAGACTTCTATTTTTCTCACGATTCAGAATTTTCCGAATTCGTTCGGGAGTTTGGGACTTATCAAAGTTCTGTTTTAATTCGGAGTGACTTTTAGGGTTTCATTTCAAAGTTCCTCTTTAGAACTATTACTGAAATTTTCCTGGGCTTACACTTATAACTGACTTCTAATAATCTTAGGAACGTACTAAACACAATTACAAGCTTCGGATTTCATTGGACGAGTTCAAACGAGGTAAAACTCCAAAACCTAGTTTTACTTTTATAAATCGAGATCTATAATATATAATATATATTTTTTTTTTAGACGTGTTCAAAATTGTTTTATGTCCTTATAAAGATATATAAACCTTAGGAACGGTTCAGTAATGTTTTTAACGTGTAAAAATTTAACAAAAGTGAATCGGACAGAGAAGAAGATGATGAACAGTACCAACACTGTCTCAAAGCCGGTAGTGTAATCGCTCAACGCCGGCGGCTTACATGGATAGGCCGGCAGCGTAGAGACGGCTTACACTGATCAGAAGCTACGTAAAAATAATTTTCACGTAAAAATGAATGTAAGTCGGCTACCTGGAGATTTACGCCGATGGCGTAGAGCCGGTGTACGTTGAAAGCCGACAGCTTTCAAAGCCTCTGCAACTCTTATGAAATAATTTTCGAAACCATATTTACACCGGCACCTGGGTTTGAAGGCCGGCGACTTTGAGCTGGCGGCTTTGAGCCGGCATACAGCCAAAATTTTTCACCGACAACTTATTTTGATCTAAACATAATTTATGTATATATATATGTAATACATCTACTTAGTATATTATATATATATATACACATATAACAATATAAGATTTATTACGTAGTTAAGAAAATACAAGTGATTAGAATATTTAGATTAGTATCTAATAATTCTTAAAACCTTAAAATTAAGGAAAATCTTTAGTGTTAATCAAAGTTAGTATTAGTCAAATAATTGTTCTAAATAGATAAAATAAGTAAGAATGGAAATTGAAATAAGCTAAATTTTCGAGTAATGTGACTTCTAAAAATAACAAAACAATTATACGAGATAAATTAGGAGAAACACGACGACACTAAGTAATAATAAATAAAGATAGTTTTCTATATTGAGATCATTATAGAATGACATAAAACTAGTAATAGTCAGTATCAAAACTTGATAAATATCGAGTCTATGACACTGGTCACATATAGGAATTTAATTTTATAATTTATATTGATGAATACTTTATTCATCTTAAATAGGTGATTTTGATACCCTAGAGGATCTACCAGCTGATTACTACGACTGAGTCAGTATGAGCAGGTGAGTAATTCAGTCATATTATACTATTTGTGCTTGTAAGTAGTTGAATATGTAATGCAAAGATAATTAAACGATTGTATTGTTGAAGATATGTTGTGATCTGATTGTATGATTGTTAAGATATCCTTACAAAAGCGATAATACAATGATTTGATGTTGTGATGTAGTACTATGATGATTGTGTATAATGTATGGTCACCATGAATTTGGTTAAGAATTATTGAGTTAACAAAATAATCTGAACATGCATTGCACGAATTGCATTATTGCATATATATTGGGATGACAGCCTGTTACGTATTAATATTTCGGTTTTCTGTTTACGCTTGGTTGTTCTCCAAGGTATTCTTTGTTCCGTCGGTTCTACGGGAACTAAGTGGCACCGAAGAACGCCGCCCGTAGTATCGCTTTGAAATGATTAATACTTAGGGAGTTTCTAAGGGGATTGCAGGAGATGGTCAGTTTTATCAATTATATTCAAAGTGATAACCCTAAAATGAGAAATCGTTGATTCTCCTATGTACTTAGTCTCTCCTGGGCAGGTGGGTCATGGAGTAATGGTTCTTCAAACCTTAAAAAGAGGGCGTAAATCTTTTTCCTGTTTGGATTCTAGATCATCCAAGCTTGTATCTGTGCATATGGTTGAGTGATCGCATTGCATATGATTTGTTAATAACTTGTGTGATGTATGTATGTCTGGTTATTTACTGAGCTGTGGTTTCGCTCATACTCCAACAGTCTTTTCAGGTTTACCTTTCGACCATGGTTAGTCACTTCTAGGAGTATGGCTCTGATAAGAGCTTAGGAGCTAGAAGTCTACGGTTATATTTTAGTTTAATGGTTATGTACTATTAGAATAGATTACCTAGTTGTCTACTTCAGAAGAACTATATTGTTTGTAATAGTTTTGTAATGTTTATTCACTTAGTTATTTCTTTCATATATTTGTTATTTCTTATCAAGCAACTAAAAAGATCCTGTTGTTTTGAAAACCTGTCATTCTTTGAAGGTAATCTAGTGATAGTATTCAAGTGTGACTTGTTTACTACTACTAGGGTACCCTCAAGGCGTGACAGCTTCTTAATGTGTTAGTTCAACAAGAATAGATGAACATGCCACCACTCGCACCAGCTCAAGTACCACCCCAGCAGGCACCTCAAGCCTCTGTACACGGACCAGCAGCACCTGATGCTCAATAACATACAACACCTTTGCCGCTTCCGCCACCACCCTAACCATACAGAACTTCACTTCCAGATTTCATCAAAAGTAACCGTTACTTTGATGGGGCTTTTGGGAAACCAGATGAAGCTGAGGATTGGCTCGCACAAATAGAACGATCTTTTGCTGCTTATGAAGTTCCTCATCATCTTCGACTAAGCTATGGCACCTATATGTTAAGGTTTAATGCTCGAATTTGGTGGGAGTCTAAGAGTAGAGAGTGCCTATCACCTGGGATATTTTTCGAAATGAGTTTTTGGAAAACTATTTCTTGGGAAGTTTAAGAGTGAGGTATAGTGCGGATTTCTTACACATGTCTCAGAAAGGAAGATCCATAGAACAATATGAGACGGAGTTCAACCGACTCCTACAATTGCTCCTGATTCCTATAAGTATAGCGAAGAGTTGAAACATTAAGTGTTTCTGAATGGGTTAGATGAAGGTTTGAGGATGTGGTTAGAAAAATTTGACATTTGCACCTTCAGGGAACTAGTTAAAAGAGCAAGAATTGTTGAAGGGGCCAAGAAAAGGAAAGTTGGGACTTTTGAGAAGAAAGTTCATGTGTTTGGAAGGAAATTTCAACCGGGAACCAGCTTCTATTTCCCTTCTAAGAGGTTTAAACATATTAGCCACTTTAAGGGAAATTTCAGTGGACAAAAGAATGTCTCTAAGGTAACAGTAACTTGTTGGAAGTGCAAAGAAGCATACTACTTGAAGAGATGCCCCCTTCTCCAGAACAAATATTATTCCTGTGGTGACCCGAGTCATAAGATTCCAGATTGCCCAAAGAAAGCTTCTACGACTTGTTTCGTATGCAAACAAACTGGACATTTTGCTAACGAATGTCCTCAAAGGAAATCCTCGATGGATCGACCTATTGGATCTTCAAGAGGACTTGCTCCGACAAAGAGTGGAAATGGAAGTGGAAGTTGTTCGCATCATTTATGCACGGGTTGAGAATTTACAACCTTGAAGGGCAATGGGTTTATGAAGATGCTACCGAAGAGCGAGTGGAATTGGCTGCCCTGGACAATGGAGATGAGTATGATTACAGCTTGATCACATGTTAGCCTCAATCCATAAATATCTGCTTAATTTGATATCTGTTGAATATAAGTGATAACATATGATATGTGTTGAAAAAATAGATGTTTAAGAAACCCTATAAAGATGATAAGGATAGTAACACACGCGTCTTGAACGCAGGACCAGTACAACAAATAGGGGACTTGACTGCTTATTGTAAGCCCCTAGATTTTTCGATGATATAAGCAAACCCTAAAAACTGGAAGTCGAACCGGAACCCTAAAGTTAATTTAGTTCTATGTTTAGTCTATTGGATCCAGATCCGGCAATCCCGTATTCTTAAACCCTAGAAAATGAAATTTAAATAATTATGAAAAATGGTTTGTAATAATATAAGAAATCTTAAAAATATCAGATTCATAATTTTCTAGTATCTTTAGGATCCGAACGGGATCAGTTTTAAAAAATCGTGCCCTGATGTACCGGATAGTGAAAATATTCCGACAACACCAATAGATTCTTAAAAATATAAGGTTTTCAAAATTATCAGTTTTAGAATTTTTCGGTAGCTAAAAATATCAGATATAGGCCGTTTCTGTGTATTTTTTTACTACCGGTATTTTAATTGTCTAGTTCTATTCATAGTACTTTTCTACTACTCATTACTATTTATCTATCTCTACTTTTTCTTACACTTTATTCTTACACACTACCATACCTATACCTTACAATTTACCTTTCCCATAATACTTTAATCACATCACACTTTACATATTACTTCTTTTATTGCAAAACAAACAAAATAAATTAATTTTTCCCCCCTATATAAGCTAAAACTGGTGCCCCTCTCTCTCCATCCATCCAATTTTAATTTCTTTTCCAATTTACTTAATTACATCTAATTTCCACTCCAAAACTCTATAAATACCCCTTTTTCCTTCATTTTTTCACACAACTTATTTCCTACTAAAACTCTACCAAAATCACTCCATAAAATCTCTCTTAAATACTCTCCCAAATCCCTCTTCTCTCCATAAAACCATCTCCCACATATTGCTACAAACCATTCCATTCCTCTTCTACAAACACATAAACCTTAGGTAAAAATCTATCTTATTCATTCATCATGTTCATACAACTTAGCATGAGCTTAGTGTATGTTTCTTGGACTCATGAGAGTTAAAAAGCAACAATATGTTCATGTTTTGTTTTTGTTCATGTTTCTATTTTTTTCTTTATGTTATTATTATGTTGTTATTGTTATTATTATTTGTTCTAATCTAACTTATATAAAGTATTATGTATATTATGTATATATATTTATTTAGAGTATATAAACTCATTTGTTATTTATTTATGTCTTGCAATTTATTTATTTACTTGTTTTTATGCAATTATTAAGACTAGTCTTTCTAGTCTTAGACTTGTCCATATCAAGTCAAAACAATTTTCTTTCTTTGCTTTTCTTTTCTTTTGGGACTAGTCTATTCTTAGTCCCGGGATACCTTGATGAAGCTAAGGTTCCCAATACTTGACTTTATTTTATGCTCTTATTTCATTTATCTTATTATGTTGTTATTATTATATTTCTCATAGTTACATATTCTCATTCCTGCATGAACATGTTGATATTGTCTCAACCATAATGAAAATGAGTTTTCTTAAGTAATAAAAATAAAATCTCTTTAAAAATAAATTTTGTTACATAAGAAATTATTTTTCCATAAAAACTTGAAGTTTTATCTTAACAAATATTTTCTAAAAGTTAGATAAGTTTAGCACAAGTTTTAATAATAATACTATGTGGTATTTTATCAATGAATACATAAAATAAAGTTATCACAAACTCTTTTTTAAATCAATAAGAAAGTTTCTTTAAACTTAATTCTTGATTTAACCAAGAGTTTTCTTAAACTCATTTATCAAAGTTTTCTACCAACACTCTAGAATACTAAAGTCTAGACAAGTTTTGCAAAATTATAAAAAAATAACCTTTCTAAGGATAAGCCTTACTTAGGAAATAAAAATAATAAATAACTTATAAAATTATTGATGTTGTTCTTTTAAAGTGGATCTAACTTTAGAAAAACTTTAAATCATATAACCAAGAAATATTTAGAAAACTACATTTTCTAGCCATTAGAAATAAAGTTATGGGAATCTTAAAAGATCAAAATTTCTTTTTCAAAATGTAATTATTCTCAAAATTAAGAAATGGAGTTAAAAAGAGGAAATACTTACTAATAAATTTTCCAAACAAAACTAAAAAGGAGATTTTCAAGTCTTAGCTTTTCTCACTTTCAAGACACATTGTTTTTACAAGATCATTGTTGAGACAACACCACTAAATTCATGCATATGTTTGAGTCTATATATATGTATTCAAAGGATTTTTTCAACCATACAATATCCATATTTTTGTACATGAATTCTTGAATGAAGAAAAGTTTGAAACTTAGTTTTGAAATTGGATTTTTCGTATCAAATCTGTACATTACTATTCCGTGACCCAAATAACTTCTTTTGATAAAAATAACCTTAGAAATGGATAGATCTTTTCGAGTAGGTAGAAATCGGTATATAATATGCGAAATTCCGAGTTAAAATGAGCAAGTTTTGGCCATTTTAAGTTGGAATTTCCATTCATACGATTTTGACGAATCCAATAAGATAGAATTATAGAGTTTGAATAGATCTTGGATGAAATACTCATTTTGGATATTTTTTTTGTTTAGGTGTCGAGGACCAAGATCTTCTCTTCCCCGAGGATTACTTCGACTCCTAGAAGAACGCTATGGAAGAGTGAGTTTCCTTTACGTTTATGTATTCGTGCATGTGCTTGTAGAATAGAGCACTAGATGTTAGGAAAAGATAAAATTTATATGCATGTGGGTATCATGGGAATCATGTATGTGAATTATTATGTGCGATCAATGAACGATAAGTATATCAGAATTCGATCTGTGATTGATATAATTGTTTCTATGTATGTATTGCTATGTGTGGAATTATTGCTTGATCGCTTTAAATGATTTAATTTCATATTGAAATCCCCATATAATAAATTGCTCATGCATATCATTTAGAATATCATTTCAAAGTTTTGCTACTACTCCTTAGTGTGGGACCGGAAAGTAAGCTGCCTTGCTATATCTTGAGAGTTTAGGACGTTCGAGGAATACAGTCTCAAGTTGTAGCCGAGCTGGATCGATCGCTTTGGGTAAGGAAAGCCTAGGAACTAGTAGTACGGTTTGTTGGAACCCCAAGATGCGCGCAACTTTTAAGGAGGTCGTTTGGGGCCCAGTTCAAAGCATTCCCTAACCACCGATGGAGGAGTAAATCCATCACACATACGAAACCGGATAGTCATATGTACTGTTTGATCATATGGTTGTTGCATTTCAAATGCTTGATTAATAAACTTGGTTGATTGCTTGTTTGTTATGAGTGCTTTTGCGTAATGAATATCTCACTAAGCTAGTTATGCTTATACCCTTATAGACTTTTGATATTGCAGGATTATCTTTTTGCACCCGAGACCATCTTGATTCCCCGGGTATAATCCTTATTTTGGGAAGCTTTTGAAGGAATTCTGCTTTGAAGTCCTAGAGTAGATTTCTTCTAAAATCTTCTAGCTTTTGTTATTTATCTTAGTAAAACCATGTTGTTATGGAATTATCAGGGTATGTCCCTTAGAAGTTATAAGACTTTATATTTCAATGAAATATATTAAGTATTATTTTGCATGTTCCGCTACTAATATCTTAAAATGCATTACTTCACCTATCTCCCTTTGATGTGAATGTATGCTTTATACCGATATGGAAGCTTTCGAGTGATTAAGATAGTCATTCTTAAGTTTTAATATTGCATACGGTGGGCTGTCACGTTTAGGGTACCCGTTGGGGCGTGACACTTATACCCTCTTCGACACCGGTGCAACACATTCCTTTATCGCCGCTAGAGTAGCCTTGAAGACCGGTTTACCCATCACCATAACCACAACAAGTTTTCGTATAAAAACCCCTACGAGTAGTGTGGTGACTACCAAAGAAGTAATAAGGAATTGCCCCATGAAGATACAAGGCTATTATGCAACTATCGATCTTATAGTTGTAGAAATCAGCAAGTATGAAATGATTCTCGGAATGAGTTGGTTGTCTGTGGTAGAAGCAAAGGTAGATTGTAGAAATAAGAAAGTGGAATTTATGGGACATGACAGGAAGAAAGCTATGTTTTTGGGAGAATCCACGGCTTCTAAGAGATTAGAGTTAAGTTCGTTCGAGTTAATTGAAGAATTTAAGGAAAGAGTTGAAAGCATGTAGGAAGTACGGAAGAAAAAAGGAAAGGCCTAATAAAAAGCTAGGATCAATGGGTCGGTTGATCCCAACTTAGCTACTAGTCTGCGAAAATTTGATTTAAAAACCAAACTTTTAAAACCAGATATCATGGATTTGGGGGCTAACCTATTAAAACCAAATGGTTACCACTTTTGGAATTTTAAATTTATAATCTATCCTTTATATCTCAAAAATTCAAATAATATATTATGAAATAATATTCACAAATCACATTATTCATTTTTTTATTTTTTATGTGCTTTTCTTCATTTTTATTTTTTTTAGAATATGAATATCAACAAATATATTTTCTTTTTTTAAAAAAAAAAAACTTATATTTACAAAATAATCATTCACAATATTAAAAACAAAACATTTTTTTATTTTTTATGTCGCCCGCAGGTGCCTACGTACTCGCTAATCGAGATCAAACAAAACGTAGTTCTTTTAAAAAAAGAACTTAATTTGTTGATCAATTTTATATTTTTTGAACTATTCTCACTTTAATTTCATTAAATTTGAATTTTTATGAAAATCATTTTTGATGATCCTATGATCTAATCAATTGATTTTTATTTTGAACACATATTTTTCCAAGTCCAAAAATCTTTTTTTTTTATCATTTTTTATTAAAAATTTGTTTTGGAAATCCAATTTTCATTTTTTATTTATTATTATTATTATTTTTTTAATAATCATTACATAAATTCACAACATATTCACAATATTTTTCAATACATTAAAATTATTTTTATGCATCAAATACGCATTTCTAAAATCAATTTATGTATAAATACATATTAAAAATATTCAAAAATATATAAAAAAATTTATATAAAAAATAATTATTTTGATTTTTCTGGATTTTTCTGAATTTTTCTGAATTTTTTATGAATTTTATGAATTTTTTACTATTTTTTAATATTTTCTGAAATTAATTATATAATAAACTAATAATAAAATAATGCGAACTGACCTGGGCCGTTGGATGGAACGGATGCGATCTAGATCGTCTGATCTGGATGATTGGATCTGAGCCGTTCATCTGGATGATTGAATCTGGGCCGTCTGATCTGCTTGATCAAATCTGGACCGTCTGATCTGCTTGATCGAATCTGGGCCGTCTGATCTGCTTGATCAAATCTGGACCGTCTGATCTGGATGATTGAATCTGGGCCGTTGATCTACTTGATCAAATCTGGACCGTCTGATCTGGATGATTGGATCTGAGCCGTTGATCTGTTTGATCAAATTTGGACCGTCTGATCTGGATGATTGGATCTGAGCCGTCTGATCTGTTTGATCAAATCTGGACCGTCTGATCTGGATGATTGGATCTGAGCCGTCTGATCTAGGTTGACCGTTGACGATGACCGACGACCGTTGACCGATGTCCGGCCGGGTTAGGATTCGGATTTTCGGGTCGGACTCGGGTATCCATCGGGTGAAGAAGACGAAGTCGCGGCCTTTCGAGCGTTCCTCGGCCGCCTGTGGTGGTTTTCGAGTCCTGGAAGCTTGTCGGCCCGACGCCTGTGGGGGAGCCGCAGCTGGTGGCGGTGGTGGATCGCGCCCAGAACCACCGTAGACGGCGGTTCGAGGTGGTAGCTATCGGCGGCTTCAATTAAAAAATTTTGAAAAAATTTGCAGAGCCCATTTCGAACAAATTGATCAAATCTAAGCACACTTGATCACTTTAAACAACTTCCTAAACCAATTTATCACTTCTAATTGGATAAAAAATGATCTAAAATTTTCGAATTTGGAATTTTCTTCCTAAGAACCCTAAGTTTCGAAAATTTTCGAATTCTATCTTTCTGATTGTGTTTGTTGAAATTGACTTGTGCCTTTTGATCCTAGTACCCTCTATTTATAGATTGCAAGCTCAATTTTACATTTCGTATTGCTTCAGAAATGAATAGATTTTTGCCTCTCCATTTGCACGAATTTAATCCAATAATTTGTGTTTAATTCGTTTTAAACTGATGAATTGATGATTGATCTTTCATATTCTTCATCAGATCATCCAATGTGGGTAGATGAATCGTCCAATTTCATCAATTCTTGTAAATCCTCATTTATGTGCAATTGAAGCTTCATAAATTGCATTTTTTTCCAATTTTTCCAACATGAATTTTGTGACTTTTGGGTTGTTTTTACCCATGAATTGTGTATTGATCGTTCATATTCCATGTCTACTTTGCAATGGCATCATCAATTTCAACAATTAATGATGTTTTGTCAGTTAAAAATTGATGCAAAGTAAGGCAAAAAGTCACTTTGAGGATTAAGATGATAAAAAGGCAAAAATTTGCCTTTGCTAGGGTTTGAACCTAGGTCCATGAGCTTGGGTGTGTATTTGGGTCAATGTGTTTAATCAACAGGCCATTTGGACTGTGCCTTGATCACTTAGCCAACTTCATCAATACTTAAGGCTTTCAAATGATGAGTTTAATTAAACAAATAATTTTTGAAATTGGTTTAATCAGCTTTAAAAACAATTTATAACTAGAATTTTGTATATATCAAGCTCAAATAATGACTTATATTTTTTCTCTCATTTTTTCTTTATTAATTCTCTTTTTGGCTTTTTCTTGTTTTTTGTGATTTTTTCATTTTTTTGTGAGCTTAATATAATACTAATTCTAATTACAAATTAAAGCCTTTAAGTTGGGCAAAAATTGGGCGTCTACACCTAACATTGACGACATCCCCATCGTTAATGAGTTCTCCAATGTTTTTCCGGAAGAATTGCTTGGGTTACCCCTAAAATGAGAGATTGATTTCGAGATTGACTTGATGTCGAAGACGGAACCCATATCTAAGGTACCATACCGAATGGTACCCATTGAGCTCGAAGAGCTTAAAAAGCAATTACAAGAATTGCTTGACCAACATTCATTAGACCAAGTGTCTCAACTTGGGGAGCTCCAGTGTTATTCGTAAAGAAGAAGGATGGATTAATGAGGTTATGTATTGATTACCGAGAACTCTGTCACGCCCCGAAGGGTACCCTAAACGTGGCAGTCCGCCACATATAATATCAAGGCTTAAGAATGGCTACCTTAGTCATGCGAAAGCCTTAGTATTATATGTAAGGCGTCTAACACGGTAATAGGAGACGCTTTTGGGAAGCATAGTTTAAGCAAGTAAAAATAAACATACAAGAATCTAGAAATAAAGTATATCATATCATAAATAACCAAAGGTCTGTTACATAATTTCTTAGGGGCATACCCCCGTTAATTCCAAGGATCGAGATAAACTTCATAACATCCAAAATTAAAGATTTCAAAGGAATTCTAATCTAAGTCTTCGAGTAGATTTCCTCCGAAAGCTTCAACATAAAACGTATACGGATACTGGAAGACCTCGGGCACAAAAATGGGTGTTCCTGAGAATACAAATATCTATAGTGGTGTAAGCTTATAGGCTTAGTGAGTAGATCCCAAAATTCATACTCAAAGTAAATTATCAATCAAGTTTTATTATTCAAACATATGAAATGCAACAACCACGTGAGCATACAAGACATATGACTTTCCGGGAATCATATGTTGAATGAATTTACGCCCTTCATTCGGGGTTGGGGATTCAGGCCAATTACAGCCACAGCTTTTAAAAACACTTTTATAGATCTTACCGGCTCCTATACGCCATCATCAAAAACTTGTAGTTATTACGGCTCCTTCTAGCCACCAATTTTGTAGTTCTTACCGGCCCTACTCGCCACTTATATGATATCCGGTTATGTCTACCACCACTATTATACACTTGTCCCACCAATTGTATAGTAGTAATGCAATGTGACTCAACATATGAAGTGCATGAATAATTTCTTTAATTAAAATCTAGTAGTTACATTTAACTTCTTTCAAAGTGATCAATCAAATTCAAACATTTTAAGATATTAATTCACATACAACTTTATTACAAACAAATCAGTTTCGATATACTTAGTATTCTTTCAACGTATTATCATACACTTTCTTTTGATTTTTTTCTTAAATTTTAGTGCAACTAATTCTACAAGCACAATCAAAAGTATGAAAAATAACGAGGAATAAACTCACTCGGCCATGGTGACACCTTTCTTGAATTGGATGCGTCGATCGGAAATTCACTTAATCGTAGTAGTCCTCGGGATATGAACAATCCTCCTCGTGGTTATCTAATCAAGAAGAATACCCAAAATGAGTATTTCATGAAATTCTATT